>JARFNW010139639.1:0-10490 GCA_031763155.1 Dirona albolineata | reverse complement strand
CGCTCTCTCTCTCTCTCTATCGCTCTCTCGCTCTCTCTCTCTCTCTCTCTCTCCCTCCCTCCCTCCCTCCCTCCCTCCTCCCTCCTCCTTTTCATCCTCCTCCCCTCTCCCTATTTCTTCACCTCACTCCTTGTTTTTTATGATTATATATATCCACAAAGGGTTGAAATAAATTAATAATTGAAATACATTTTTAACTTATCTATTCTTTTATAATTTGTCCTTATCTAGAGAGGTTCCAAAGGGGACACTGTAAATGCTATGATCAAGGTGGAGTTTGGAGACAGAAACCTTGGAGAAAGCCCCAAAGTAGACTGCACTCTAGACTCTCCTGCTGAATTTAACTTCAGCATAAACCTTAATTGCACTTACGATGACCCTTTAGCTCTGGATGAGATTTCATACAAGCCTGTTGTTTGTGAGTATTGAACATTTTATTGAAAGTGCTGGCTCAATCCGTTATCTTCGCTTTTTGAAACACAATGAGTTGCTAGTGATGTATATTTTTAACAATGAATTTCACTATTTAACAATGATTCTTTCATTATCATGGATGATGAGAATATATTTACCTCTTTCCTTGGATTAAGATTTTGTCATTTGAAAGACATCATATTTTCATTGCATTAACTGGACTCCCTCATTTTGTACCATCATGCCCAATTAATGCGTCCCCCATATTTTTTCTCTGAACAAGTACAACACATCACCATCGCAACACATTCTTATAACTTAAATAACAAATTAAGGCAATGGGTATCATGTGTAGTATGTAAACACAATCTTTTCTGTCATATTCGCGCCCAACAATATCGAAGACTTACACTAAACATGACATGTCATGTGTGCTGTGCATATCACATGCAAGCTTGTGGAAAAAATGTGATTTGAGTTTCAGTTTGCTGTGCTTGTTTGTTCTATTGTGCTGATCTGTGGTTTCAGAATAGAAAATTTATCTTTCCTCAGTAACTGTGACAGAAGTTCTTCCAAAAGAAAAGAGGCAAAAGGAAGAGAAAACTAATATTCTTGGACAATGTACAGTTGATCTGATATCGTTTGTGAGAGGTAACTTTGAGGCGAATTACAATGTTACTTGATAAACTTAACCATTTTGAAAATGAATTTGCTTTTCCCTGTAGGATGATTTAATTGATACCAAGAATGAAAGATTTTGTCTATCATTTATTTGAGTTCTGCTCTTATTGAATCATGCTAATGATTCAATGTACTATTACTATGTGTTTACATCGATTGTATTAATGATAATGATACTATATTCCTATTCCATCCTTTCAAATAAATTTGTGCTGCCATGATTATGAAAATATCAATACCTTTAAAAATCTTAAATTAATAAATTTTAAAAAAGTATACATGTAAAACAACACGTCTGTTTGTGGCCGGAAAGACAGAAGATGTGGACCACAAATTGCGCGCAGGTGAAGCAGCAATTCACTCAAGAGAAGGTAAATTTTGAATGCAAAACCTGTTGCCATGTTTTAGGTGCAGGAGGGCTAAAGCAGCATGTCCTTACAGAAAAGCTGGCTTAACTTGAGATGCTTAGAGGCCAGACAAGAATATAAGGTAGACCTGAAAACTGCTGCGACATGCAAAATACCACCTTTTAAAAGGGATGATGATGAAGAAGAAGGTAATGGGGAAAAAACGTTTTATTTCCTCAAAATTTTTAATTGTTATTCATAACACTATTTATAATCTTATAGATTTTATGTTTTTGAGGATGATGAGCTTCCCCCCACCCCCCCTTTTTTTTGCAGGGGATGGGGGATGGAGATTTCATTACTTACCTTTTTTTGAAAATATAATTGTAACTTCGCAGGAGGAACAGAATTTTCCCAAAGCCTAATCATCAACCCACTTCCTGGTTCACCATTAGAAAATGCTCCTCCCGAGGCTCCTAAAGTAAGTGATGGCATGAAATTTATGTTTTGACTTCTAAAGTCATTTGACTTGTTTGGTTTGCAGGGTTTTGGGGGTTTTTTTCACACAAAGAGACAAAGTTTTCTTTTAATTACTTAAAGTGTTTTTGTAGTCTTTATAGTTTTTATGTGAAACGTCCCTCTGAGTCTCATCACCATTTTTTTTTCTTCTAGATAAAAATAGTTAAAAAACGTTTAATTTTTGTTTTACATCCAGTGTCACTTCATTAGAATTAACAAGATGCTTGTAAATATTTATTGTATATTATATTCACAGCCTGAGCTTGACATTAAAGTTACTGTCAACGAGCCTTTGTTGGATGACGCTCAATTGAAGGATGGGAACTTGATGACCATTTCCATCGGCAGTTTGTATTCACCTCCAGAAACATGGGGTGTCAGCGGCACGCAGTACATGTATGCTTCAGCTCTTCCTATACCCATTAATCATGAGGTAAAGTAATAGAAGTATGATTATTTTTGGCTGTTTAAAAAAAAAGAAAATGGAATTGAAAATAATGGGCAGTGTGGGTGAGGTGTTTAGGCATTCACAATCCATTCTCTATGCACGAAGCATTGCAAGGTCCTAAAATCAATGTTTGCTAATATTTTAATGCATATATAACTCACAATATTGATTGATAATGTTGTAATATATTATTTAATGCTGTATTGCCTATCAATAATACAATATGGCTGAAGAACTGAATTTATATTGTTTCAAAAAAATAAAAAAAACAAAAACATGATGAAAAGGGTGTAGAGATATGTTGAGATAATTGTTTAAAAAATTTGTGATGAAATTATGTCACTCCGATTAAAAAGTAGATGCTGGTTTTCTTAGCAATGAAAAAGTCTATATTTATGTCATTTAATCCTATTATTTTATTGTATACATGAATAAATTTACTCTTTTTTTGTTCTGATGAGTAGTGTTAACCAATATATTTATTAGATATATAAGATTCAAGACTAAGTTGCAAAGAATTATATGGTTGAAATTTGTATCGTTTACAATACACTTGTTAAAACTTAAGCTTTGTATAGAAATTTTGAAATTCTTTAATGATTTGATAATTGTTATGAAAAAATAGTGTCTTCAGACTTTCACTTCCATTGTCTCTTCTCTGTGTCTGTTACGTTGCCCTTTTATTATATATTTAATCAGCTACCATGGTAATATGTTAATCCATTACAGAAAGAGCTTCCTGTTGTTTTTATCAATGGAGCACTCAAACCAGGCTTAGACAAGGAACCTCCAAATAAACAGAAGAAGTGGGCTGTGCCAGGATCCGCTCAGAGCAATGCCGTTTTCATGCCAGACAGGTATGGCCAAACTAAAAATTACATTTCACTTAAATGACAGTAACATTTATAAATGGAATGCACGAAACTTGGGCCTTAAATGATCTAAATATATAGGGAGGTGTGGTGGCTGAGAGGTCAAGACATTTGGGGCGGAGGGTGGGGGGGGGGGGGGGTTCGAGTCTGCCTGCCTTTGGTATTGTGATTATTCCTTGGGCAGGAAAGATAACTCATAATTGCCTACATTGCCGTGCTGCACTGCGGTTGATGCTTGTGTTATTTGGGTCTTTTGTTGTTGTTTTTTGTAAATAAACCCTAGAGACAAAGTGCTCTTGTGGACAAAATAAAATTAATTTTATTTAGTTATTTATATTATTTTAATTGATAAAGAACGATGAATTCTTTTCATTTGATGATAACCGGACTCATCACTTGGATTATATAAAGTGCATTCAGAGCAATGATGTTATGTTAATGATAATCTATGTTGGATCATCCCTAATGGATTTCTATTAGTATTCCTTGCCTTTTCAAATATTCAAAGAGCACAATCCTTTAAGAACAGGCAGCTCTCAAAATCATATTGTCAAGTGTTGTTTCTTTTTCACATTCTCTTCCATCTGTTTCTGCCTTGAAGCTCTGCAGCTTCACTTTTTTGAAAAATTCCTTTTCAAAACATAATTTGTTAAAAAATCATAATAATATATATATATTTCAATACCCCCCCCCCCCCCTTCCCTATGTAGGTATATTTGTAGCGATCCTATAGAAGATGAAGATGGGGACTACAAGGCCAAGGAAGAGAGAGATCACCGCCAACAAGCGGAGGCAGAGAAGAACAGAGTCACTTGGAACATGGAGCGACGATGCTATTTGGAAACCTCAGCTGTGAAAGGGTATTGTGTGGTGTTTTTACTTCTTCACTATAAAGTTGTTAATTGATTTACAAAAATGCTATTTAAAAACAATTTTGAGGAGCGTGGCCACCATTATCTACAACACGACGTGGCACCTGAAGAGGACAAGGGAGCAGAAAAGAACTGTAATGAAGAAGATTTGTTATTGGTATGCTTGCGTAAATAAATGATGTGACACAATTTATTATTCAGCGATGATAAAGCGCAAAAAAGGAAAACCATAATATGATAAAGCATGAAATGAGATCTCATAAGACACTCAAGAAGTTAGTTGTGGAATTTTTTTAAATTGCAGAATTCCAAATAAATGATGAATGTTGTCTCCTTCCAGATTTCAAGATACCATTGCCAAAAATAGATATTGGCCAGTAGAAATCATGAGACTGTCTCAACCAACTGGTGGTAAAGGGAAGAAGGTTTGTTTCTTTCTTTGCTTGTTCTTCATCGTTAAAAAAGTGAAATTGTGTGATATTACTACACTTGACAAATTATGTCTAAAACAGATTTATCATGAAAGTGAATATACTGTCATTGTTTGGTACACTCTTTTAATGATGTTGATGTCTCAAATCTTCTCAATGATGATTTTTAGACTGAGAAATAGTGTAGATATTTGTGAAAATGTAAAAGAATATGAACTGCCAGTCCAAGTTTTAAAAAAATAATTCTAAATATGCATACATGTTACGCTACTTTAAAACAAAGATTATTTTTTACTTTTCTTTACTGTCAAATCCTACACAACTCAGCTCAAATAAGATTGAGGGAGAGAGCAGAAACATGCAGATTAATTTGAGATTCCCAGATAGACTTTATCTAAAATGCTAAACATGATAATGAGAGGTCAACTTGTTGATCTTTTTTAAATTTCAGGAGGATGACAGTAGCATTGGCTTCCATGGCGTTGCCTTCCTTAACCTTGCGCCCCTGCTTTATCCTGGGGGTAAGTGATTAACTGTCATTGAACCACGGGTGACATTTTAAAAAGATATTTCTTTTCATGAAATGTTTTACAATTCCTGAATATATATGAAGGGTGCAAGGGGAAAACCAGAGATGTCCAATTTGACCAGACAATTTTTATTTTCTCACATTTCATTTATTTGAGCTGTCAAGTGGCTGCAATAACTAGTTTTACAGAGGCAATTGAACACTTTTGCTATAAAACAATTGACATTGTAGGAAAGTGCTTTCTTTTTAACACAGTAAACCCCCAAATTTAATTTTTCAGGTTTCTCAAAATGTGACATCTGTGGTTCTCCCCTTGCACCCTTCATATATATTTTAATATCTTTTGTGAGATAGAATTGAAAAATAAAAATTTAAAATAATTTGTATAAAAATTTCTAAGTGAAGAAATTAAAACAAAAGGAGAAGATAAAAATTTGAAAATTAATATAGATCATGATGATTCTATATTTAGAATACAATTTTGGTTTTAATAAGTTGATATCGCTTTTTGGGGAATTCTCATTGATTTTTACACTTGTTGGATGAAATTGAAATTTCTAAATTTGATCACATTTTAAAGATGTATATCAAAACAATCATCATTTATTATTGATTGGCATTTATTTACTTATTGATTGTAAGTTGCTATTGATTTGTTTTTCACTTTCAGTCAAACGAATTCGTGGGGCCTTTAAAGTCGTGGCATATTCTGATTATGCATTGAATGAAAAAGTATGTATGCATCCTGTTTTTCATACATTGACTCTGCTGTAGTCCAATTAAAATTCAACATTGTGTTCGTATAAGACATTTTAAAAAATGATTTGAAAAGCTCTAAAATTATAATCACAATCTTTAAAGATATCTCTAACAATTTTAATAATATTGTTAAGGTAAACTAATGAATTTTGTTATGTGCAACAGTAATGATAGTAATTTGTGGTTGAGTGAAATATTTTTAGAGAAATAACATGATTGCTGTTATTTTATTTTTCTTACTTTACCTCAAGACTAAAAGGAAGACTGGCATCTCAGATGATGCTACAAAAGTAGCTTTCAACATGTTAAACAGAGCAGCAGCTTCACCAGCACCCAAAAAGGGAAGCAAAGACAAAGAAGGGGACAAAAAAGACACAAAGAAAGGAGTAAGTATGACACTGGGTCATAAAAAATGTGATTTCAAGATTCATTCAACATATATTTTGCACCGATTTACTTTTTATTTTAATGCCCGTTTGCCCCCCCTTGCATTTAGAAACTAGTTATTGTTTTCTTTACTTGCATTTTTGCTACTACAAAGTGATAGTAGTGAATATAAGACACTCTTGTGTGTGATTCAAGTGTCATATTTTCCAGCTAGAATATTGCAAGCATAATAATTTACATGCCTTTGAATTTTGAATTGATTGAGCCAGAATAGTGTGCTTAAATCTCTTGCTGGCATTGCCTCTGCCTGCACGCTGTTTGTCTGCTCTTTGCTGCTCTTTCTCGCTCTCCTTCTCTCTTTTCCTCTCTAATTCTCCAATCTGTTTTGTATTCACATTACCCTTTTACATGATTTTTTTAAAGAGTCTTACAGAGATATTGAGATCTCTGTGTCGATTATATGTTTTGAACTTTCATTGGAAAAGTAAATAAGTCTGTCTGTAATTGAAGACTATGAAAATTAAATTCACATTAGATGGCACAAAAACAAATGTATAAGAAATAAACATTTCTTACAAAATTTTATATCCCTGAAGATTTTATTACCAAGCGAATGACCTCGAGTCAGGTTATGTGAAGTCTCATTAGAATTGATTCCGAACAAAATATATTTTAAGTTATTACGTTTATGTATATAGAACATCTGAAGATAAAAGCAGTATTCAGTTATTTATAAGATTTAAATTTGAGTCAAAATTACTTGAATGTACAGGTATTTCTAGATTGATATTGATATGGAGTTGTGGTGGCTGAGAGGTTGAGTCATTGCACTAACCATGTAGACGGAGTGGAATCGAGTCTGGGTTTTCGGCATTATTTTTTCCTTCGACAAGAATATCACCTCCTTTGCCCTCATTGCGTCTCTGCATTGCCGCTGATGCTTTGGGGGTTTTTTTTCCAAGCGCACAGTGTGCTCAATGAGGGTAATACTAATACGATATGATTTTTAAAAATGGATTATTTAATATTTTTATTACTATTGCAATTATTTTTTTATTGACATTTCATTTTCAAAATGAAATAACATGCCCCCAATACTTGTGTTATTTTTCAACAGCCCCCTGCAAAGGTACTAGCTTATTAACACTTTCCGTCTTATTATCCTTACCATCTTTATCGTATTTGCTTTATAAGTAAAAAGAAAAAAAGTTAAGTCTGGATGTGTAGATTATAAATCTCTTCTACCCTGTTTGATGATCCTTTTATTTTATGCCTATATATTATGGTTTTTTTACCCTAGAATACTTTTTACTCTGTTGTTTGAGTTTCCCAAGAGAATTTCAAATTTTATTATTATAGTTTTGTTTGCATTCTGTTCCAATGATTGTATTTATTTGTTATTTCTTATGTGTTAACATCTCTGTTGTTGGCATGCTCAATGTGACTGTGGAAACAAGCTTTTTTTGGAGTGTGGCCCCTGATTCATATTCCAATGTTTGTTGCTGTCTTTATTACAGGTTGCATTCCTTTTCAGGATGCTACGGCCCCAATTTTTTTATTTAAAAAAAAATCAAAATCAAGTCACATCTTAAAAAGTTTGAAACAGAGTTTGTTGTACATCAGTTTTACCAAGAGGGAGACTTTGAGGCTTAGGAATCTCAAAAACTGAACAAATATGCTTTACTCGCTTTACCCTATTGTCTTCAAAGGCAGGCGGATGTCTACTGACATAATTTGCCACTGCCTTTGGAATTAATCCATTTACAAAATAAGTATAGACTATTGGCATGTACTGATAGAGGATTAAAGTTCTATGTGTTATAGAAAAGAAGAAAAAAAATGACATGATATGTAAGCAACACTGTAATCAGCATCAGGTTATTGATATGTGTCGGGCACCTTAATCTGTGCGCAATTTGACATGATGATAGGAACAAATTAAATTCTTAGCCTTATACCCCAAAATAAGATGTCCCTGATAATCATAATCATCCTTTGTTACATATATTGTAAGTGTTTTATGCAAATTTTCTTCATTCTGTTCTTCCTGAGAATTTTCATCCTTCTATCAATGAATCTGACTAATGAAAGTAAAAGTAATTTCAATATATTATTTTAAATATCAAATTCTTAGTCAAACGTCAACTATGCCTTTATAGAACTCACAAGTTCCTCTTATTCCTCCCTTTAATCCTCTTTATCCCATTTAGTTCTGGTATATTGTTTACCTTCTACTTTAAATTGAAATCCAGATCCTCATATCGACAAGACCGTCATGTAAAAATTCACTGAAAGAATCGATATGAATATAAACAGACATTTTCCCTCACATTAACGATTATGTCTGACAATGTCAAATGTGACACCAATTTAAAGATCAAGCAATGATTTTATACTGTACACAGTTCACACAAGCTTATTTGGCGCTTGTTCATAAGTCACATTGAGCTCCATATCATTTTCAAGAGCTGTACATTTTTTTTATTTATCTGTGACTGTTTTGTTAATTGTTGTTTTATTATTTGATTATGTTGTCAAAAGCACCCCTTTTTAAGTTCAGTGTTACTTTGCAGCGATCCAATAGTGTCCTTCAACATAGCAGTGAAATGGAGGTTTGTTGAAACATTTGAAAACGAATTCTGCGTGCTTCCATTTAGTAATCTTGCCACACTGTTTGCTCCAATGTGGAGTTTCTTTATGATCTCATTTTCTCACAGTTAAAAATAAGTTAAAGCAACACAACACAGATATGAGTAATGAACTGATTGATTACACTTTCTTTTGCTATCTCAGTTTCTTAGATTTTGTTTTTTTAAATGAAGTTGAAGTAAGATTTGTTTCAAGCTAAATGTACCCGAGGGCGTCTTTTGAAAGTTCATAGAATAATTAATGATATATTAATTAATGATAAATGATGATTGAGCAAAATTGATAGTTAACAAGTTTGGTTACCTTTTGGATGGATGGAGGTGGGGGGAGGGGAGTTGCCATGCATCATGTCTACCCCTGATTTGCTAAAAACTAATGTAGTCAGGAGTAGGTTGACATATTATTGGCTTTACATTTTTTAATGATTCAAACAAAATGTTCAAAATATTATTGCATGGCGATCAGACTTTAAAATGTTGTGAATGTATTTTTATAAGATAAATATTCAATTGCACGATTTTACATTATATCTTGTTCTTTTTTAAAAATTAATGCATTGATGATTTTGCTTCAGTTATTAATTTTCATACAAATCTAAATCTGAAGATTGACACATTGCTGTTTCATTTTATAATGACCCTCACATTTTTTAACAATTTGATAATATTGTTCTTATTAAAGTGACTTACGTGGCTTTGCAATGCTGTGATAAATTGATGAGAGTGCGATGATTAGCATACATTAACACGTTTTCATTAAACTAGTTTTTTAAAGTTTGTAAATTGCTTCACTAAAAAGTCATTATTTTATGCATACTTTGTGAGGGCATCTACTATTCTTATTGGTGACATTCGTCTCATAGATTTCAAGAACACTATATTTTTATGTACATTATTTTTCTTAGCTCTTTTATTTTTAATTTTATAGCAAGGACTATCATATTCAAATATATGTTTAGATGATTCACCCTTTCTTGTACATAGATGAATGCACTAACGGTTAAAGGAATGTTCGATCTGCTTTCTGACACTTGTTACAACTGCACTTTGTTATTTGCATTATGGAAGCACAATAATACAGATGAAAAATTTTTCAATCATTATTACATGTATATTGCGAGGCAACATGGAGCTATTCCTTTAATATTCATTTCAAAGTTACAAAATTGTATTTTTCATTTCAAATCTGTTACAAGATGAAATATTTAGCTATAGATCATTGTATTAGTAGTGATAGATTGAAAACATTTTCTAGACTATATGGTGCTCAACTGCAGTATCCTAGATTTTTTCGACATTTTAAAGAATAACATTTTTTTTCTCTCAATTGTATCCTTTTTGCCATTTGACATTAGAAATGTATCTGTGACATAATTTGCGGTGTTTGACAACATTGTCTATGTATCAAGAGTATGTAAGTGATGGATTGACCAAAGTGATTTTGAGAAAAATGAAACTTACGATAGTTCAGCACCATATATGTGATATATCTTCATTTATTATTTGTCCCCTCTCTCTCTCTCTCTCTCTCTCTCTCTCTCTCTCTCTCTCTCTCTCTCTCTCTCTCTCTCTCTCTCTCTCTC
>JARFNW010139638.1:0-19955 GCA_031763155.1 Dirona albolineata | reverse complement strand
TCTTCAAAGTTTGACTAGCTCTATTCATCTAGATAGGTGTGGCCCATATTTATGCCATATTTCAAGATTTGATTTTTATCTTTGGGGTCGCTAGCTATGGGCATTGCTACTGTTATGTCCTGTAAAAATAGCTCCAAGAACCATCCTTGTCCTCACTACTACAGGACTATGTTAATGTTACGTTACACTGTGTAAAATATAATATTTTTGCACCGCAGTCTCACTGCAGTTGCAGCAAGTAAGCAGTAAGAGAGTAAGTGCAAATCTAGACTATCACTATCATTTACTATCATCAGGGATGGAACACAAATTGTCTGGAATAAAAGTAGAAAAGAACTGGCAAGAAGGAAAGAAATTATCAGAAAATAAGCAAATCATATCATTGTGATGTGTTGCAACCTTTGCTTTCTTCTTCAACTTCTTGTAACCATGGTAAACAAATATTCAAGTCCATGCTGGCCGGTGGACCCACTCAACTGAGTCACCAACTCTAGTCAAGGAAGTCATTCTCAATCAACGAAAAACAAATTCCATCCCAGTCATTATTATTCTATTCCACAGTAGGCAAAGTCATCTTAAAAAACAAAAAACTCTCATGTGGGTAAATTATTTTCCTAAGCATCCACGAATTTCTGAAGCAAGGCAGTCTCAGTCGGCTATCCGTCCGTCATATTAATATTAGTTACAGTTACAATGAGGAGAGGAATGTTCCAGAGACAACGTGAAATCACTGACTCAGTCAATGGGTGTTCGTCTAAGAGAGAAATGAATTTTTGTAATTTGTTACTCCCTAAAAAATTTGTAATTGTACATGTAAGTAGAACCTGTAAAACAGAAATTATCTTAACGATGAACTACACTACCTTTGCTCCTTCTTTCAACATTTGGGCATAGCCCGGTGCTCGTGGAACGTGCAGCGCCATGTTTGTTATCAAATATCCCAGAATCCAACAGAAAGGGAAATGTTTGAGAATCTAAATAGCAATAGCGCATGTGCAAGGACATAAAGTCGTGAAAGTACTTCCAGGATTGTCATAATAAATTAGGATTTGTGTAGCGCCAGAGAAAAAGAACAGACAGATCGTGTTTGGTCGGGATTCTAATCACCCACATTAATGATTGGCTTCTATTTAAGACTATGAAGAGACCGCGGAATGTTGACTGCGGAAAAATTCGTCGTCCGCTTAAAAGAAGAAATATAACGGATGGTATCTACGGAAGGTAAACTGACTGACTGCATGAATCATGAATGATACTGTACTCTATTCTACTTCTCTACGACTACGACGACCTGTCTCACGACTCAACATTGGTCTTGGTTATTATTGCTTCACTGATGGCAATATGATTCTCATTGGTAGATTGAGTAGCCTGTTGACTAAATGCACCGTATAGGCACTTGCACTTGCATTCATATTCGCGTATTTAGTGTACAGAGGATTGTGTCACCACTACCACTAGTCACTAGTACCACTGGCCACACAATTGTGTTTGGGTTCTCTAGCAGTCTCAGTAGCTAGTCATCTGGCCTTGGGCTAGGGTCTGCATTTAAATTCGTAGTGTCAATTGGCACCGAGTGACTCGGTGCAAATTGACAATAACACTGCAAAGCGTCAATTGACACCGAGCGGTATCAAGGCACTGGGACAATATCAATAACATAAGGAATCGTCAATTGGTGGAACTGCGCGGAATCGAAGTTGCTGTTATCCATCACTATCAGCATCATGTAATTGTAATTCTATTCGTATTCTAGTGAATCATTTTCATTTCTTCAGCTCAAATTCATAATGATATGATGTTCAATGTCGCGGTGTTTGTGACCAATGACCAATCAGATTCAAGCATTTATAATATGTGCTATCCCATAATAAATGAATAGTATTCCCGAGAAAATCTGAGGAGATATTATGTTCAGGCCAGGTAAATATCGTAATTTACCGAAGCTGTAAAAATCGTTGAGCTGACAAATTCTGACTACCTATGTACCTATTAAAATTGATATAGTGTAAATCAACCTTTTTGTTACCGAATTCAAGCAAATTTGAAGTACCTCGATACCGCTCGGTCAATTGTGACCGAGCACCTCGATACCGCTCGGTGCCAATTGACGTTTTACCCGTGTTTTCGTCAATTGACGCTACAGTGCCAATTGACGCTACCATTTAAATTTGATAGTAATAGTAGACCAGGTCCAATAAAGGTTTTAATTTGAAAGATTTATAATTTATAGCACCGAAGCCCTCTGTGGTCATCACTTGCCTGCAGTCACAATCTGGTTTTTATTTTTTGTCGATTTCCATTTATTAAAATTAAACTTCTTTGCTCAAACCTCAAAGTCAGAGCAGACGGCGATGCCATTCTTCTGCGTTGGGTTGCTTAGACTTGGGTGTTATTTCGATTCGTTACTTCTAGATAACAAGGAGTGTTAGATTGGTTGGTTTTACAACAACAGGGTGACCGGGATCGAAACATATTGTTGAATATTTTAACATATTGTTGAATATTTTGTTGCTGGTCCATAACAAATTTTAACAACAATGGTCTGACACTTTTTTTATGACTGTGCACTTAAACATGCACGATCATACAATGAATATGAACAAAAAATGCTCTGAATGCGCTTTTAAAATGCATTATTAAAAACATATTTAAAAACATCTGGCAGTTATCTGCATCACAAAACGAAAGTACTCATGCTATGCATAGTCTATGGTGTACGAATATGTGACCCTAGCCCTGGTCACGATGATCATTGACCGTAGGATGATTCCAATCAAATATGGCCGCAAGGATTGCTAGGGTTATAGTTTTTGGGGGGTTAGAGTAGAGAATAAATGAAAATTAATACTAAATTGCTGGAACATAAGGACATAATGATTATGATTATCGTCCACTTAAATTGCGTCCATTCCTACGCTGTCAATGTGGTTCGGATTGTATTCGACGTCCATTCCTACGCTGTCAGCGTTATTCACTTTCTATCTAAACCCAGCCCCTTTTTGTCTACAAGTTAGGCCGACTTCTTTTGAAGTCTGATCATCGGAGCCCTCTAGCCACATGGATGTAATACAACCATTGAAGTTGAAGTAGGTAACCAAGTCGAGCATATCATATTACGTCATAGACCTTTACTGAACGCTGGGCTTTCTGAATACATTACAGGGCTAGGAGCGTGTTTATAAAACAATATATTTTTGGGCTTGCGATTTTGATGAAAACAATAATATGCTGAATGAAAAGTATGCGTCAAAACAATTCAAATGATACTACTGACATAAAATCAAATCGACCAATGGATACATTTTTATCGAAAATTTCAATAATGATTTGATTATAATTGTCAATGTCATTTCATACCCTAAAATGTGTATTTCTCAACCGATTTTGACTGTACTCAAGATTTTTAAAATCATCACTTTCACTGAAGTGTAATTCCGCTTCAAAACGACAAGTTTTATATTTTTTCATCTTAGTGCTTTACTTTGCCACCTACATATGAAAACGATCGCGCTACCTGTCAATGGTGCTAATGATCGCTTGACTTTTCTCGTCAGACACTGAAAGTTGAACTGGATAAAAGCTCCTCCCCTTGTCTTTCACGTAACCCGGTCGTAATATTGCATCATCACAGCGGGCAGCATCAGTGATCGAAGAAGTAAATAGTCTTCACTTATCATATTCCATTGACATGAAACAAAGATGACCGTAGACGTTAGGTTCCAGAGAATATGACATTCTTAAGGTAAACTATATTCTACGCAATGATTTATGGTCAATGTCACATGCACCCATCAGAGCTGTCATTCTTTTTCTTTCCACAGCACATTTTTGTACCTTCGGTTCCTGTTGGTATGGGCCCTGGTTCTGATGGCCGACTTCATACTGGAGTTCCGATTTGAATACCTGTGGCCATTCTGGTTGCTGCTGAGGAGTGTGTATGACTCGTTCAAGTATCAAGGATTGGTGAGTGGCCAGTATAACACTTATTGTTCCGTGAACCACTTACAACGACGATTATTTCAAGTGTGGTCAATGTTCGAAGATAATCTTCTTCTTCTTCTTCTTCTTTGTTTAACGTTGTCTTTTTCCCTCTGTATGGGATAGTTGTTCAATGTCCTCGAGTTTTAGATTCGATATATATAGGCTTCTCTCAAGGTTGCTGACTGCATTTGAATTTGTAAGTTGTGATTTTATAAAGATGTGCTACTGTAAATAATAATGTGCCACTGTAAAGCGATTTTAGAGCATGGTGATGATCGTGAATAAGCGCTATATAAATACCATTTATTGTCATTATTATTTTTATTATTAATATGTGTTATCAATATTGCAAGTTGTAAAATTTGTTTTATTATATTTTTTACCCCTCAGGCCTTCTCTGTGATCTTTGTTTGCATCGCTGTCACATCAGATGTCATCTGCTACTTGTTTATACCAGTGCAATGGCTATTTTTTGCTGCCAGTACATATGTATGGGTACAATATGTTTGGCATACAGGTCAGTTTTAATTTTATTAGCAAAGCAGAATAATTTGTTGTGCAACGTCTTACTGGGCATTGTATTTGAAGACAGTGATTTTCTATGTTGATAACACCTTTATAGATCTATGTTGCTAAGTTGCATATAATAATCAGAGTGATAAATGGACATGAAATAACTGTATTGTCAGCTATTTGTCAAGACTGCAACAAGAAGAAATAATTAAGTACAATTTTTAGTGTGCTTGAAAGTCTTCTGTGTGGATTTTGGACTATTTTTTAGCACCTATATTACTTTTGGGCAAAAGAAAGCAAATTTTTTCTTTGAACACGTCTTATTCCTTTTAAAGCTTTTTTATAACGTTATCTTTTCTGTTTTATTGTTTTTTTTAGATAAATAAGTATTTAGAGTATTTGATAGATGAGTAGAAAGCACAATATTTGATTATAACAACATATATTTTTTCTCTTTCAGAAAGAGGCATCTGTCTTCCCACTGTTTCCTTGTGGTTACTGTTTGTTTATATTGAAGCTTCAATACGATTGCGAGAGCTAAAAAGTTTGCCTTTCAATTTAGATCTCTGTAGGCCGTTTGCTTGTCATTGGTAAGGATCTATTGTTTAATATGTATGGTAAATAATTATCAATGCTATCTAATGTGCCTATACGTCCATTTTGAAAGTTTTAACTAAGGTTGGAACATCTTAACAACAAATGAAGTATGAGGAGGGTGGCTTCAGGCAGTGGTTTGTGTGTTTATCCGGGAATGTCAAAGGCACTTACTTGGACGTTTTTGTCCTCTCTGCATTTGAGTTAATGTTCTGCCTAATAAAGTACCAACATACTGACAATACTTTTCTGTGTATGTAGATAGGTACTAATATTAAAACCAGAGTCAACTGAGGAAAATATATATGTGAAGAGTCTTTCCCAAAGATGCAACACATCCATGATTTTAACCTTTGATCTGATGATCTGGTGCCTTACCATTCAGCTACCAATGCCACTGGATTTTACAACAAGATAGCTTAAACACAAAATGGTTTGGAAGGAAGCGAACATTCATGAATCATGGCATTGTCAGTATTTGTTGAAATATTTTATTCTATCCTTATGACAGGTTTCCTGTTTGTTACCATTGACTGAATAAATAAATGCTGTTATAATTTTCATTGGAATGCACAGCTTAAGGCTAGACAGCAACATTTGAAAAGAAATATATATTTTTTTTATGAGTACCAGTGGACAAAGTGATTCATATATTTTCTTGTTTATTTTTTCCCTTTCAGTATTGGTTATCCAGTTGTGACGTTAGGGTTTGGTTTCAAAAGTTATGTGTCATATAAAATGAGATTGGTAAGTACTAATTTGTCAGCTTTTGTTAGTTAGACTCCTCTGGTATGGTCTGTTTCTCAGTTTCTCATTCTGTTTAAACCATCTTATCTTGCTGTTATAATGAGTGCTTAATGACTGTAATCATGTCTATGTGTTTCTCTCGCTTCAAGAGTGGCTCAGCTGTTTGAATGAGATTGTGGTTATATTTTTTCAACAACAAATTATTATTTCCATTAACCCTTAACCGTCCTTGCCTCCCTATCATTTACTTCATTCTATGCCTGGTATGTGGGAGATTGTAGGGTACTGATCTCATAGAATTAACAATTCCTGCATGGTTAGTTGAGATACCACTGGAAAAAATGTCATTGAACATTTCAATAATTTTTATTTATTTATATTTGTATTATCGTAAAAAAATATATCTAGCGGTTCATACTATAACAAAGTGAATATTGTGAAATTGAACATGATTCCGCAAGTTTTATGTGAAAATATCATGATTCATCGACACCAAGATGCATGTGATAGAGGAACATCATTACAAGTTTCAACCTTCTCCATGATCACAGTCAACCTCAACATCATTTTCAACTTCTCATTAAAAATGATCAAGTTAGAAAGCAAATCAATGGTCATTGTTGACAATCTTGGCAGTCAAAACTATTTTAGTTGAAAGAAATATCTTAAAGCATGTATTCGAATACAGCAAAACATTTTCAGTTTCTCTACTTTTCTATCAGTAAGAGAGCCGAGTATCAGATTCTACCTGAAATAAATGAAAAACTTGAGAATGGAGTGATTCTGTGCAGTAAATACAGCGGTTGGTATGGTCATGGATTGTAAGAGTAACAGGGGATGCAGGGGGGATTACAATGTGCAAGAGTTAAAAAACTATTGATTTAAGTTTTTTTTTTTACAATTTCTCTGACATTACTTTATGTGGGGGTAATCTTTTTTATTTACAAAAAAAGTTTATTACTGGGAATAAGTTTGGGAATGTAATAGATTATTCTTCATTAAAATTTTTTTATGAAAGCAACAACAAAAAATATATATTATTGATATGTCATGTTGATATGTCACTAACATTTTTGAACATTTTCACTTCTCTTTTACAGCGGCGACAGAAAGTTATACAAAAAGAAAATGATTTTTATCTTCAAATTTTACAACAAGCATTACCCTCCGAAGTTCAGTATCCCGATAAACCTAAAGGTATTTATTTTTCATCTGTCCTGTGAATGGTTTGAAGAACACTTGAAAAAAGGTTATCTTATAAAACAAGAGTTAGTCAGAAAAAATGTTGTGCTCCTCTCTGTATTTTTTTTCTGTTTGTAACTGATTTCATCAATGGGAAATTAGAGCAAAGCTATCGCAAACTTTTGAAAATGGCAGTAGATAAAAGTATAAGTATAACTCAAAAGGTCATTCACCAATAAAATAATAATTTACATTTAGTTGAAAGTACAACTGCGGTGTATTTATATATGTATATATATACAGGGCTCTCAATTTTCCGGTAATCCGTGATTTTTGGGTAATTCCGTGGGCCTACAACAATCAGCGTGCTTGGATCAGCGATAAATTTTTTTGCGCAGCGGGCACGAGCGGCCCGATGCACTCTTTTCAAGTGAACTAGCTTTTATTGTGTCAATTTATGCAAATTATTCTTTTAGATTGCTTAGTATTGCGCAATTAAAGAAAAAATAAAGACCGTTCAAGACATATTCTTTTCACTTATAAGAGATGAAACACGCCATTCTCCTCTTGTTTGATGCGTTTATTATTTACATTATTTCTTTCATTTCAGCTTTACCTTCAAAATCAGAGGAGGATTTAATCCCAAATGGCACAACGCCTAGTAAAAAAGTTTCATCATCCCCTAAAGGAGACGACGAGAGGGAACCGCCTTCTTCCAGTAACGTAAAATCAAAATCCACTAAAGGTGGTGGTGACATTAACGAAGACGATGAGTCTGAGTATATAGAGAAAAGTTTACCTAGAAAGGCTCCCAACAATGTTAATCAGTTCGATGAGAGTGCCGATAATTTTGCCAACGAACAGCAGGCAGGGAAAGCGTACAAGTCTGGAAATAATGTGGCGAATTGTGTAACAAACGTTACCAATTCCACGCTTTCCTCATCGTCAAATAAAACAAGCAGTAAACAGCTGAATAGCAGCAAGGACAGTGTGGGGAATAATTCGTCTTCAAATTCTTCATCGTCAACGCATTCATCCTCAGCGTCGAAAAAAGGGAAAAATATGTACAAGGATATACAGTCATCTCCATCACAGAACACATACACAAATAATAAAGACGAAGTCATAGTTAGGTAAGTTCACCTGCTTTTTTGTCTTCACCACTAAGTTATGAAAGTATTGAAATTAAAATTTGGTTGGTGTGTGTATTCGGAAGACATGATTAATTTTTTTCAAATTTGTTTAATTTCATCCGCTTACTAGATATAAAATCTATCGATGTTCTTTTCACTTAACAAACTTAGAGAGGGGGGGGGGGGAACCTAGTGGTTAAATTTGTTACATTGGGACGTCACGCTGACGATTTACGGTTGAACCCTGGGTTGGAAGGTTCACAGGTTATGGCTCTTTCTCAAAAGTCCTTTTGTATGTGGACTTTACCCAGGAGATGCTGTCTTGACAGTGTCCTAAAGAGTGTTCTAAAAATGTTGAGATTTGAAGATGGCTGGTCATACATATATACTTCTTATCTTGTCACTAAACATAGATTTTTATTTTTTGGGAAGCCTACTTTTCTTTTTTGGTTGCAATATTCAGTGTGGCTTTCTATTGCGTCCTATATGTGTCTAGCCAATGAGATCATTTTAAAATGGCAATATTTTCACTGGTGTCATTTTGCTAGAGGCTGAAAAATGAATCCATTTAATTTTATTCTTGTCAAAAGGAGGCTAATATACACTCTTGTCCAAGTCTACATGCAATTTTGTGAAAAGCATGTTATAAAAGTAAAAGCCCACAGTAGTGATGTCAACATGTTTACTTACTTTATAATGTCATTGATTTGTTTTTTCTTGTTTTTGTTTAAATAAGCTTTACAATTGCCAGGTATCAGTATCAGACTGTTGCACTTACACAGCACTGGAAAGTATATTATATGGGTCATGTACTTTGACAACAGAACAAATTAAACGAACCCATTTACTTGGCACAGTGAGTTAGTCAGCACACATTGTTCTATGTTATTCAGACTTTTTAACTGAACTGCATTTTCCGTATACAAAACAAATGAATATGGAGTGGGTACCGACGTAAGCCAATGAGAGACCATAAAAACAAGGAAGAAAAACAATATTTTCTTTTCTTGTTTATTGTGTCTTACTGTCACGGTTTTGTTTTCACACTATTAGTACATTTTCTGTGGCTATATATAATAAATATATATATAAATTATGAGAATGTGAGATGTCATTGCATTTGTGCAGACCAGCTACATGTTAAAATTTTGATCAGCGCATTGTGACCTGAGTTTATGATGCAGTGCCCTCTTTCAAGTCACAATTTTGATTTTTGATTATTATTTTTTTTATCAATTGACTTGAATTTTGGTTTTGAGAGGGACATAGACCGTAAAAGATTATGACAGATGCAATATATTTGATTACTTGACATATAAAATGTTTTAATTTTCATAATCATTTATAAAAACATACTGCAATTGGTGTTTCATTTAGTTTTATAGCCAATAAAACGTGACAGAAATTAACAATAGCCTTATAAATAAATACTTCAGATTAAGACATGAAAAATCTATTTAGCAACAAAGACATTAAATTATTTAGTGGTAGTCACATTGATAGAGCTAAACATGAAAATACTGTTACTATTATATTATATTTACTATTGCTAGCATTATTGTCTCCGCCAATGTCATTATACCTTCACCACTTCCATTATGTCCGATCTGATGTTGTTTGTAACATTTCATTTTCTAATTTAAAGCTGTCAGCAATCGCAGACTTTGTAAGTCACACTAAATTGTGCATAGTGTAGAATTTCCAAAATTCTAACTAGCTTCAGCTAGCATTTTATGATATGAGATCCAGCTTGTCCTGTGAATAAAGAGCACCAGTGCTGTGTGGACTTCAATGTTGCAGTCTATGGTGCCTCCCGTGATCAAGAGGGCTATGTATTATTTTTATGTGTATGTAGTTAGTTTTGGTAGAGAGGTTTTGAAGTACATTTTGCCCAAATTAGCTCACTCACGCTGCCAGGTCAGCAAAGCTGTTCGCTACCACTACCAGTGTTTTTTTTACGAGACATCTTTTTTAATCACCCAAAACAAAAACCTTTGTGGACCTAAAGTACTTTTCCAATACACGTATGTTGATTTGCAAAAATAATTTTCTATTTATCTATGATAGAAGATAATTTATTATTAATTTTTGAATTCATCCAAGATTTGCCAAAATATGATTTTTTTTTCGTTTTCTCTTTGATTTCTCCAAATGCGACATATATATATATGCATAGATTTGATTATCATATATTATATACATGTGGTTTTGATATCATGACTTATTTTGTATCATATTGATAATTAATGGTACCAACATTTCTGAAAGTGTATGAGTCTTGTAACAGGTTTCCCTTTGTTTTGTATCATATTGATAATTAATGGTACCAACATTTCTGAAAGTGTATGAGTCTTGTAACAGGTTTCCCTTTGGACTGGTGTTAATGGGAACTGATTAGATTTATAATCTATTTTCTCATCTTCTTGCAGGCTAGAGACGGATGTTAAAAAGCTGAAAGCCGATCTTCAAGCCAGTCGTAATTGTGAGCACGAGCTCAGATCTCATATTAGTAGTTCGTCGTCAGAAGAAAAAGCCATGCGCTCTGAGCTCTATCAGCTTCAACAAGATAATGAGAATTTACAAAACAGGTGAATGTTGCATTCATTTTTTGTTTGTTTATTTATTTGGATGATGTCCATAAGCCAGAGGTGGTCACCTATGATGTCATGTAGAAGTCCTGGTTTCAAATCCTGCTCGCAGACCAATTTAACTGATTCCATTCATTTCACTGGGCTGAACTGCTTCCCGATTTTTACATCTGTGCCATTTTAGAAAAAAAATTGTTTTTACTGTTTCTGTCCATTACTTTTTCCTTCATTCACTTACACTTTCATATTTCCTTTTACACAGATGCTTATTTTCTTTTCCTTACTTTGTTATATAACAAGTCATGATATATATTTTTTTTTTGGGGTGTCCTTTTTGCTGTTGTCTGTTGAGTATAGTAAGCAAAACATTTACACAACCTTATCTCAAGTGGAAAAAATGCCCAACTCTAGCACGGGCATGATGAAAATATGGATTGAGTCAGTTAAAGTTCCCCTCTGTGGAAAAACTATCACAGACAGACTGACAAAAGCAGATGCTGCCTTTGACACAATTTTATAAAAACTTGAACAATGTAAGAAATTTATCTTACCTTGAACTTGAACAGTATTGATATCATGCTTGAAAATAACAGTGATATGTATGTCACCATTTTTTCAATGTGCCTGGACCATGCATGCTCAGTTGTGAAAGTTTCAATTCGTAATTAATTTAGAGATTTTTGATTTGTAAAGATAATGGTGAGTTTGGGTTTCAAGATCCTGGCACTGAGGCTTCCAGCTGTCTGATTCATCTTGTTAATGTTGTGCTGTTGCTGAGTTGGGATATATACATCTTCATCAAAATATTGCTTGTCTCTTCTATGTCTTGTGTTCAGATTACACAACCTAGTGACGTCTCGGCAGCAAGACAAACAAAACATTGTCTCCCTGGAGAAGAGATTAGCTGAGGAGAAAAAAGCAAGACAGACAGTAGAACAGCAGTTGGTGACAGAAAAGAAAAATAAGAGTGTAGCCGAGGCACAGGCCACTGCGAGAGCTGTGGCAATTGCGGCTGCAGCCAGGTAAGTTTCATTCTGTAGTGGGATGAAATTGTTCTCGTCCTTGCAGAAGTCAGATGTTGGGATTTGATTTTTCTTATAAACTTGTCATGTCCAGTTGCAGAAACAAGTAGATATTGCTACCACTATATGACATTTGATCCCCACATATCTGTTTCCAGAACACATATGTTTCATGTATATGGTTGACTTATCTGTATGTGTATATATTCATGTGTGTGTGTGTGTATGACAGTGTATTGTGTCATGATTTTGTCACAATATGATGTTAATTTAAACAGAACATGCAACAAAATGTAATTTCCTTATCTTATCATATCTTGCATTGCTGGCGTCAAGTCACTCACATTAGATTTTGTATTTTGTCTTTTGGAGATGAAGATGTATAAAGCTTTTAAACCCATTATTTAAAAACTAAAAGATTATTACATTATTATTTCAAAATTTCTGAAACTTAACACTATACCTGTGAAACTTTTCAATTCAACATCAAAGCTAAGTCTGACTAATAAGATATGTTTCAAGTCTTATTTTTTAAAAATCACCCTTTTATGACAAAAAATGAAGGAAACTAGAGGAAAACCAAAAACCAGCAAGAGACTTGAGAGGTGTGGTTAAAAAATGTACAAAATGCGAAATAGTCAAATATATTTTAAGCAAACCACTTTACTACCTACATACACACATAAGAAGTATTTTTGAAAGTTTGGTAGCGCAACCCAATAAGCAATAAGTAAAAACACCACCGACTAATATACAATCCAGTATAATGACTTTGTGGTAATATTCATGACATCAAACATTGAACTTAGGTATTTTTTTAAAAGTGTTACGGTATATTATAGTTTCATCTCCCTGTTAGTTAGGTGGTTTGGACTTCAAGTTAAGAATGTTATATCATAAATTAAAATATTGAACTGTTTGACAGCAATTGTTCATGTGCTCTATTTTTCACACATTCCTCCCTTTTCTCTTTTTTAATCAGGCGATTTTATTTTTCCTTCTGTATTTAAACATTAACATTTTTCTTCTTCTTTGGGTGAAATTATTTATTTATTTATTTTTTCTTATTCTCATTTTGATAAAAAGGAATGAGTGTTCAGACAGCTGCAAGGCTCGAAGGAGGGAGTTTGATAATGAAGTGAAGCAACTGCGTCGAGAATACAAAATGAGAGAAGATCAGTATAGACAGTTGGAGAGAGAAGTCCAGGTTTGTTTTTGTTTGCATTATGATTTTTAAAAATATATATATACAGTATACAGAGATGACAATTGTCATTTTTCCACCAGTCAGTGAGTGGCATAGAACATTTACATTTCTATAGATTAAGAGTTAATTGAAAGTCTTTCGTCTCCCAGCTGTGCCTTGACATTTCTTTCAAGAATATTGAAGAAACTCAATGACTGTTGGGCAACTTTGTGTTGTTCAGGGTTGATAATGGTGCTTGGACTCAGTGGGTTGCTCCCCTGTCTGTCTTACTTTCCTGGTGCATAGGCTCTCATCTGCAGCCATATGTGACACCTGTGTTTTCAGGTACCTTTTGTGCCTGAGCTGTCCGATTTTGGGCATTGAGTTGGCACCTAAATTGACTTGGAAGAAAATATATTCAGTTCTCTTTTGGTTTTCAACCTGTTCCCTTATTGTTTTGTCATAGTGAATTCAAGTATCATCATCTCTTGAAAATGATTATCGAGCGAAAGCAAATGAAATGGCACATATTTTGTTATCTCAAAGAATATGGCGAAAATTTTTAAATGTATTAATTAATTAATTTTTTTTCACAGAGTCTTCGACAGATGAAAGAGGATTCGGGGATGCTTGTGAAAGCCCTCACCACTATGCGAGAGAAAAATGTTGAGATGGAAAACAATCTGTGTGCCGAGACACGATTCAAACAGGACCTCTTCTCAGCCTTGAACAAAGAAAGAAATGAAATTAAAGTTTTGCAACGTAAGAAAGCCCCTATTTATGCATTAGCTTTTATTTACAGGTGGAATTTGGCAGATGCTCGATCGATTTATTGTTGCAATAAATTTTCCAATGTTACAGAGAGGTGTCACTACTGACACATGCTGAAGCGTGGTGCTCTGTGACAATTAGCAGTTATCATTATTCATTCAGCTCTGGGGCTTGTAGTTTGCCCTGCTTGTAACACTGATCAGTTTTGATTAGTCATTAATTGGTTGTGGGTTCAAATCCTATCTCAGTCACCTCCTTTTTCTTGGGCAAGAAACTTTACTCCACTTGCCTCACTCGACCAAGGTCTAAAAATGGGTGCCAGCTTATAGCTGCGAGGTAATCTGCGATAGACCAGCATTGTATCTAGAAGGGTGACTTATTGTCACTCTATCCGCTCCGGAAACAAGGATAAGCACCGGCTCTCTGGGCCTCAAGGCTCTTTCTCTTAAGGACTATACTTGAACGATTCTTTCACTTGGTAAACTAGCCCAGGTTCATTCTGGACACCAGTTGTTCAGAGTCTTTGTTTGACTAAAAGGTTGAGTTTTGGTGGTATTTCATCAGTGCTCAAATTAAAAAAAATTAATCAGCTGTAACGTTTGATCAGCTGGTGATAAGTTTGTCATGTTTCCTGACCATGTAAAGGAAAACTGAAATGTATGGTTGCTGCATTCAGCAATGTTTCCAGTTAATTAGTTCACGATGATCTATTATATTTTGTTGTTATGTTGCAAGCTTGCTTCCAAGAAGGATTATTTGTATATTATATATAAATGTTTGATTGTCATGTTTTTCTTTTAAAAAATCTAAACTCCTTTTGAGGTACTGTAAAGCAGTATAGGGGCCAATGCCGTGCCCAGCCTCGGACAGTGCTCAGACACATAGTACCAGTATGCAAGCACAAAAGTGCCTTGAGTACAGAGCTGTGTCCAAGTACTTTGCTTGGTCATGAGCGACACAACATGCAGTGTTGTTGAGGTGATCAACAAACAAATTCTCTGTAGCCTTGGCATTAATCCCCCTCAGTTATGAAAGGAACTGTGAGAATATATTGCCACCTAGACGTTGATTGTTAAGTAGGTGAATCAAATGTGAAAGTCTTTGTTCGGTGCATTGAATTTTTGTGGCAAAATGAAACATGTGTGAACATTGACTGGCATCAGAAGGCAGGGCTGATTGACTTGCATTTACTATTTTCCAGTTGCTGTTGCTGAGAAAGACGGCCAGATCCTAGAGCTGAAGTCTAAGATTGCCGAGGTGATGGCCCTGATCCCTAGCCCATCCTCCACCACCTACCAGCACCACACAAGCGATCGAAACTCCTCTCCACTTTTTTCCTCTGGTTTCTCCAACGGCCCAAACATGACCTCAAACTTGCCCGTAGTTTTGAATGGAACAGATCTTGCATCGTCTTCGGAGTTAAATCCCAATGCATCCGACTACACTCCCAAATCCGCTATCTAAACATTTTTTTATGAAAAAGGAAAGAAAAGAGAAGAAACTGAATGGGATATAATGTAGTAATGTTGACAAAAATGTATGTTACTTTTTTCTTTTTTTTGTTGTTATTACCGATTGATTATTATTTTTTTCTTCATTTTTTTTGTTTTTGAAACTATTTTTTTCATTGTCGCCAGCTTTTGAAATTAGATAACAAATGGTAATCCATGCGTATGATTAATACTGTTGTACCCTTGGCCTTATCAGAACCAAATAGTTTACTGCTAGAACTGTTATATGTTTAAGTTCTTTAACCACACACACACACATGCAGAAAAGATTAACAGTATGTTGGATGATAAGAGTTAAGCTGCCACCCAGTTATATGAAATCGGATAATGCATATTGCCTACCTACATCATGCATTTATTTATCTTCAGCTTTTAGTCAAAGCAATCCATCCCTACTTGAAGCGAAACAAGTTTTTTTTTCCCCTTTAAGTGAGCAAAGAATGGCTGAATGTCTCCAAAAAATATTTAAGCCCCGTGTTGCTGGTTGGTTAGCCATTTTTGTTTTTTCTCTCTTCCTGAGATGGTGCTACAGGTTCCTGATTTTAAAACAAATTAGGAATTGGACCATTTCCATGGTTGGTATTGGGTTATGATCTAAGATATAAGCAATAGGACAAAATGTCGACAAAAACGGTGATATCTTACCATGGCAATCAAGACCCATGTTTTATAAAACTTTCAATACTGCACATGCTTGCTTTCGATAACAGTTGAGTATTTAATCAACAAAAAATAGTAGATCAATGATATATTTACAAAGAGAGTCTCTGGTCATTTGCGCTTGAGGAAAAAAAATTATTTTGGTCATATCTAGTAAGTTATTGTTACAAGCTTATGGAAAGAGTTTGATTTTGATTTTTTAAATATAAAAATAGTTATTGTTTTGTTATTTTTTCAAATTTTTATGTGAAATTTTGGAATTATATTTTTGATAAATCTGGAAGTTAAAATTTTTCACAGTGTAGATTTGTTCTTGCAATAAATGTGTTTGTCAATTCTGATCCTTTTTTTGTTGGAAGAAGATCTTTATCACCTAAGTATCTCACGAAGATCATTGCCTTTTAGATTGTGAGTATGAGAATCATAATTTTTTTAGTTCATATTATATAAAGGCAATCTTTACGGCTGACGCTGTTAAATTTGAATATCACTAGTGCTAGTATCGGCAGGACTTGAACAGCCTAATCGTGGTCAAAGATAGAAAATTGATTTTTGAATTCTCATGATAAGTATTAATAATTGCATATTAAATTATTTTCAAAAACAATAAAACTTCTAATCTGAAAATTCCATATTATTCTTATTATTTCTGAAGAAAGTGGCATGTAAATATTTTATCACAGATTTTTAAATTTAGTTTCAGTTTCAGTAGTTCAGAGTGGTCAAATTTTATGCCTGTTAAGATACTGGATAATGCGAAGGTTGGGCTTTGAGTGTTTCTTTCTAATTGGACCCAAGCCACACAGTATGTGACTATGTGGACATGACAGATTGCTAAATAAAGTGGAAGGCATTTTAAGAAATAGTCTTGGCCATATTAAAGTTCATTATTATTTGCTTGTAAATGACTTAATGGAAAGATCAAGAGAATTATTAGAATTTTAGTATTTTGATGAATAAGCGTAGAGTGCCTTTTTAGAATATTAATAATAAAAAAGTTATTGTCAGCGAAAGAATATTCATCTCTAACCCATGGAACCAGTATTGTTCTATTTTAATGACAGTTTTATTTTGAAACCCATTTTGTTACATTTGACAAGTTGGTGAAGGAGAACAAAATATTTTCTGTCCTCTATTATTATGTTATTGTTGATGGAGCATGGCATGGTGTTCTATGGTCTTAACAATTTTTTTTTTATCATCATTATTATTATTATTATTTATCTGTTGTATTTTTTCCCCTCTCTTATGGCTGTTATATTTGTTGTTGAAATTAGAGCTGAATATGAACATGGAAATAAACATGAAAGAACGGACAAAAGAGCCACTGTGGCGGAGTCAGCGGATCATTTTATATTTTTAGGCCTGGAAAGGTTACTGCTGATGAACACCTGTTTCTGTTGTCTTTTTAGGGTCCTGCCCCTTTTTTCAATTTGTACATGTTTCTTCGAAATAATCTGAATTCAGAGACCTTGGAATATGTTAAGTGACAGTATTGTTTTTGATGTTGTGTATTTATTTATTTTTTTAAATGTCTCCATTTTATGTTTTCAGGATTCTAATTTTATTTTGAAATCAATGACACAACTGACCACAAAATATAAATGAAGGCTGTTCATTTGTTTCCAATGCCAACGCTTGGGCGTCGCGATGAAGTCACTGTAAAGACTCTTTTCGAACATGTCTTTTTGTTTATTCTACAATATTGTTTCATCTTCCAAAAGTGAAGATAAGAAAACTTTCAGTTATTAAAATGAGATACCCTAAAGATGAGGTGCTTTCATATTTTTTCTGACTATGTTGAAATAACCAATAACCATATCACATCCATAACTTCAACAAACTAAAGTGTGGATAATTATTATTATTTTTTTAGATTACGAGTCGATTTTACAAAGTTAGCAGAGAGAAATATTCCTGCAATTTATTGACAAAGGTACATTGGTCTGTCTCATTGGAACTGATGCTATGATTATTTGTTATGACAGTAAAAGTAAAAGCTGATGTATTAGTACACAGTCATGCTACATTTTGTTTAATTATCCATAACAACTGACTTTATAGATTGTGTGAATAAAAATAGGTTCGTTGGAATCTTTAAAAAAAAATATACAAAGGAAGCCTTGCATTGTATTTTGTTTTGTTTTGTTCCATGCATGTGTTACTTGGGTACAGATGAAGAGAGCTCTGAGGACGTTTCAAGGTTTCAAGACTGTTCCAGAAGTCCTATTAGAGTTAGCTCTCAGTTTTCAGAAAAAAACCCAATTTAAGCATTGTCAATTTATTGTTGATTCTAGAAGTCATTTTGTGGGAAGTCTTAAAAAAAAAATTTAATTGCTCCATCCAGAGCAATTGAAATTTATCATTGGGTTCCCAGAAACAATCTCACAGCAATAGATCCATAGATAAGACTTTTAAGCAGGCTGTGATGCCTGAAAAGGTCAATGAAACTAAAAACTGAACAAGTCTTTTGCTCCAAGTCTCTATTGTGGTCAATGTGAAACAGTCCATTCATTTACAAGCTCATTTGAACGACTGGCTTGTCCAAGGTGATCCCTTCAAATTTAAGTGAATTTGATAGATAGTGGGTGGAAATCGGTGGCTTACTACAGAAGCCAAATGGCTTGGCTTGAACAGCATCAGTCTCTGCCTAGTATTTGCGCTGACAATATCAAGCCACCATACCATTACCACCCAAGACTTTCCATCTTTTTTCAAAATTCGTTTGTTTGTTTATCGAATCCCCTTTATACCGCAATAAGCAGTGTAGGGACCAGCCATGTGTTAAGCTCTGAAGGGTGCACATGACAAATGGATCCAAATGCCAATGAGGACTTACACCACTCATCACCTAACACATGGCTAGAAAGACTCTGCATCAGGGATTACAGTAAAATAAAAACAAAACTTTTTTGGCGTAATAGTTAATATTTTGTAATTGTGAGTAATTAATTACAACACTGTCGAAGCAATCACCAACTCTTAGGTGGCCACCAAATTCTGACTCCCGAGTCAACTGGCACTGTGAGTGCTAGGAATGCTACTGGCCAGATGACAATCTACAAATCATCGCTAGCGGTAGAATTTACAATTTTATCTTTAATCATTATATTATTATGAAACTTATTTGAATTTGAGTGTGGACGCAAGCATGTTTTGAGGTGTTCAACATTATTTTAACATTGGGGGTCACAGTGTGTAGTTCCAAGAAGGAGGTGGGAGCAATGTATTTAGGAAAACTTGTGATTGTTCCTTGTTAATTGTCGATTAACTAAGGTCTTTGATTTGGTTGAAACATCGCTGTTTGTGCTGTCAATCATTGAAGCTTATTTACATACTCTATACAAGTCAACATAGCTTTGGCAGGTCATTATTACTACTATTGTCTTTATCGCTATTATTGTCATTACTACTATTGTCTTTGCTTTAAAGAAGTCGCAAATTTTGTTATACTTGGCTTTATACCCATCACTTGTGTGTTGCACATAGGATATTGTCAAAGATAATGCCCAAACTGCTCATTCTGTGTCAGGGAAATGGACTCAGATGCAAGTTCAACCTACTGATAGAATTAACCACTGGCATTCAATTAACCATACTGGAGAGCTACAGCTTAAGGCTAGCACTAGTGGCACTGCACTACAACTCAGCAGTCCACCAATTAAAAGGTTTACGATGTGCATTGAGTTTAGTGACCATAAACCCTACCGCACCATGATAAAACTATTGTGTGATTTTCTTCACGTACCTCTCTGAGGTAGTAATAATCCAGTTACGTCATTGCAAGCATGGATGTGTGCGTAACATGTCATGAATTAGTGTATGAGCATGTGTCGTATCAGTGTCAACACAACTATAATATAGTCATGGAGCGGGAGGTTTCTCTGTTTTCATCCTACACTTTGATCCCCAGCACAAATTTTCATGGCTAAAAAGTTGAGTTGAGTTGGTACCTTCTATAATTTCCAATGGCCATATTTTACTCTTCGCAGTGGGCTCATCACCTGCTCGTCTTTCATTCCTGATGCAGAGTCTTTCCAGCCATGTGTTAGGTGATGAGTGGT
>JARFNW010139628.1:0-10492 GCA_031763155.1 Dirona albolineata | reverse complement strand
AGCTGGTACCCATTTTTACACCTGGGTCGAGTGAGGCAATGGGAGTAAAGTTTCTTGCCCAAGAAAAACAACGAAGTGGCAGTGATAGGATTCGAACCCATGAAAGTCCGCTGTCCTAACCACTAGGTCACCTCGCCTCCATAAGAGCTCTATATACAAACTCTATATACCACCCGTCACATCCCCCCCCCCCCCTTGCATACCTTCCATACCTTCCATTTGGATTGTTAGCTTCTGACAGCCCTCATTCCTTAGATTGCTTGTAGGGGTGGGGTGGGGTTGGGGGGGGGGGGGCTGACAAGAACAATACAATTCCGACCCTGAGATCGATCAAATCTAGCAACTAACAGTTACAGTCCATCTACCTAATATTAGTGACCCACCAAGAATGGAATGTGAGGGCCACACAAAGAGGGTAAAAGTATGAGTAATAATAATAATACATCTTAGTGTGTCGATAAACATTAGGCCCCCTACCTTTACGTACTTGCCCAAGTGACTAGTGAGCCACCCTCGTGACGCTAACCTCCGTCTCTGTAAACGATCCATTCTCTACTTAACAATATATTCTGTTCTCATAATTTTAAGTAGAGAATGGATCGTCTACAGAGACGGAGGTTAGCGTCATGAGGATGGCTCACTTGGGCAAGTAAAGTTTTAGATGAACTTATCCAAAACGGTTGTTAATCGATTTCCAATAACGCATGACTCATAATTTCTGTTTCCGACACACAATCGTTTTTGGATAAGTTCATCTAAATCTTACAACAGGGTACTCCTGTACGTTACGGGCCCACCCGCTGTGTGGTGCCCCGTTCATCCCCGTCCAAGCTTAAGCAATTCACCACAGACGTTTCGGGTTTTCGCTTTTTTTCAACTACGAACAATTAAACGATTAACGAGATTACATGAAAGGACAAAATGGAGTGTGCGTGTCCGTCACAAAAACAAGTAATGAGGACCACACAGTAGGATTTGGAGACTAAACATAATTTGGATTTAGGCTAGATATTTATTGATATCATGAGGGGAGCGCATGAGACAGCGCTGCCAGCCAGGGCACAATAGTTTAGACTTCAAACGAACGAGGGGAAAATGTTTTAACAAGACAGATATAATTCTAATTTTACTGGTAAGAGCGGTAAGAGAAAATGCCTGTTTCAACCTTTTTTGGGGGTGAAAGGGGGTGAGGGGGTGTAATCCTATCATTTCAAATGTGGTCTGTAAAACTGATCTACTATCCATAATTCGTACAATGTCTTTGATATCAGCTTTTCGCCCCCCACCGTGCACCCCCTATAAAAAAACCCAAACAAACGAATCGAAAGCAATAGTATAATATCGATATTTTGATATCGATATGCCCAACCCTTCCTCCTACCTACAAATTCCTATTCTTATTGATAGTAACATCAAGATGGATGCCGTTTCTGACGTCAGAAAATTTAAGGAAGTCAGTGATTAATTCATGATAGAAAGGTTGAATTGCCATCTTGACTTGTTTTGAAAGGTATGTGTCGTGTGGTTTATTTACGATTCATATTTTAAATTGGGCTGTACATTCTGTTTAGTCGCTCATCGTCTTTAAATCCACTTTGGAATTGTCAAAAATATCACGTCTCAATCAATCTCAGTCTCAGCTGACTCAGTCACTGTCAATCTCTTACTTCTACTTCTACAAGCCTGGGGCGGTGTCCGTTGCTGGGTTTTAAAACGGCAAGCGGCAATGAGTGTTGTTTAACAGCCAAATAATGCATCTTTGTTATTATTTCTTGTTTTTCTTTTATGAGTCTTTAATTACACACAGTAGATTGATAGACGTCTCTGCTATTCGTTAGTCTTCTTAGTCCTAGACTAGACCTAGACCACACACACTACTACTACTACTGACTACACTACTAGTACTACACTTTCACTACACACTCACTCTGACTCTACCGTCACAGTAGTCTACACTCTACATTTATTAGTCTACACACTCACTAGTCTACTTACTACTACTACTACTACTAGGCTTAAGAGTTATAGAGGTATCTTGAGAGTCTTGAAAAAAGAGACAACTTAGTCTTAAAGTCTTAGTGATAGTGAATTGTTGTATGATCCCTTCAACTTCAGCTCTAACTCTAAGACTAAGACTAAAATCTAAAAGCAATTTCTAATATAATAATACCTAATCCATAGTAGTGTAGAGATATTACTGTTTTTATATAATTATATTATGGTTGATGTATAGTATATAAGGGACCATAGTATAATTATAATGTTTTATTTTAAGCCCTGTTTCCATGTGTACGTAATCCATATTATTGTCCTTTTCCATCATGTGTGTGTGTAAAAATTAATGTTCATGATCCGTCAGTTTGTTCTTTTGGTCCTAAACAAATCACAGTTTGGAACAAAGTCAGCGCAAAACGTGGGTGCGCACATTTTTGTGTGTGATAATGCCAGGCATCAATAGGACAGAGGCTGTATAGTTACTTGTTTTCCCCTCCCGTTGCAGAATGTCAGCAATGCCGTTCCATACATATTATATTGATAATCTTTACAGAATCCTTGTGGTCCTTTCTGGACGGATAAAAAATGGCAGAATTTTGCCTCACAAGATCAATTAACTGGTCAAGAACATCTGGGACGAAATTCATGGCATTTTGTGATAGATCATGTTGAAAACAAAACTGCGGAAACACATAGTTCTTGAAAATCCCCAGCGAATTTCTAGCTTCTGCTGTCCGTATAGCTGCGTGATGCGTATTCGAACGATGGCTCGATCGTTCGAATACGCATCACGGACACATGGATACCCTTTAGTTGAATTTCCATATAAACATTGTTTGCGCACTACGCATTACGTACACATGGAAACAGGGTTTTAGTCTTTTTGTATGTTGTACTGTGTAGCTGTCTAGTCTTACTATTGTCTATTGTGTCTAACTTAGTCTAACACTTAAGATAATTAAACAGGCATTGTCAGTATGATCTTCTGTATTCCTTATTTAGCCTTTTATTTTAATGTACCGTATTATTATATATGTATAATGTTATTTTTCAAACTTTTACAAAGGCAAAGGCTACCGACACTATAGTCTATATATATTTATAGTCTTCTGTAACAATAACTTTTATTAGATTCTAGACGTAGATAGATGCTTAGCATATTTCTATACTTTATGGGGTAAATTATCATGTCGCAAATAAAAATGGAATGCACCACCCACAGCACTGGTTTTGGGTGTGTATGTTTTGAAATCAGGGTTTCAGCACTGAAAGAGTATGAATCATGAGTGAAGCATTCAAACAAGAGAAAGTTTTTAATTGCTCGATAATGATGAGCAACAATAGCTACATGTCGTGATACCCACAAATGCGCTGGTCACTGTAGCATTATATATAAAACATATATCTCTTTTGGGGCGTCGGTAGCCGAACAGTGAGTACGACTCGACTGTTGGTGTTGACAAGCCACTTGTGTGTTCATTTTACTTCAGGAACACATTTTGAATCTTAACTGTTACATGATGCGTATATAATATTACATGAAATGTTATTTTTATTTTTCGCTACTTCACTACTTTTCACACACTTCATTAACTCAGCTTTTGCTCTGTGTCATGAAATCCAGTTGGCTGACACCGTACAGACCATTCGTTAACTGTTAGCATATTTTGGCACACTCACATTGCAATGAATTCTACTCACAACATGACACGTGACTATACAGTGATTATCAGCCTGCACAGATGTCGTAGCAGTAAAATTATGGTCTGTGTATACATCTAGACTTAATTGATTGGCTGCATGAATCGGCAAAAATAGGACCAGTTTTTTAGACTGGGTTACAATCCTTGTGTTGAGTTTTTGTCTGGATATTTTGTTGTTGTTGTTATACATTTATAAAGTAAATGCAGAAAGCTTAGAAAATAAAATAAAATAGAGAGAGGAATCAACCTAGATGGTTTTGGACATGTAAATAGAATGAATGAAAGTAGGATTCTGAAACAAATTCTAGAATGTAGGCAACAAGGCAAATTACCAAGAGGTAGACCAAAAAAAGTATGACAAGAACAGAAACAATATCAGAGGTTTATTTAATAGAAAAGAGGGGGTGTAGGTATTTGGATGCAAAGGGAAGGACTTTGGATAGAGATCAATGGCGAAAGTTTGTCCTCACTTAACCTTACACCGAAAGGTAGAAGTAGATAGAAAGGAAATTGATAGAGGAAGAAATAAATCTGCTCTATATTCTGCCATAGTAGTTTATTGCACCGACATTTACAACTGGAATGTTGTTATATAATATTAGACATTTATTTATATAACATAATTGCCCACGCAGTGTGCACCAGTATAATATTTATTTTTTTATTTTTATGGGGGTAAATGGTTTTGCCTTGTGATTATAACAGTAGGGGTATATGCTTGTTTCTATAATTACTTTCACTACTCTCACACACTCTCTTTCTGAGTGAGCCCCTTGTACAAAATATACTATAATACATAATATCTGGTGTAGTGTATATTTTTACTTAAACTTATTTGTGATTGCCTTTTATGGAGTTGATTGTGAAGCCCATAGAGCATAACCTGGTCATAATTATGCGCTGTATAAATGCTATATTATTTATTGTTTATTATTATACAGTATGATGCTTGTTGCGTTGATGCGGTGTGACACGAATCCATGACCTTTTGATTGGTATTATATCTCCAAGTCTCTCATTGATATTTGTATTAATAATATATCCTACACAAGGGTCCTCAAAGGTCAGCCCTGCACAACTTCAAAATATGTTTATATTATATAATATTATATATTATAATTCAACAAAAATTGCGATAGAAGTAAACGAGGGAATGTGGGCAGCCAGCTTAAAGTAAAAGCTAACAATTTTAACGAAAAGTGGAATGCGAAGAAATATAATCATGGCATATGATAGGTTCAAGTGTAAAATAAGTAACAAAACATAGAACGTTAGGTGACGAAATGCTTACGGTGAAATAGGAATTTATACCACAAAGGGCATCAACGTTGAACTCAAAATGTCGTAATTTTTTTGATGCATGCAAACTGCATATATGTAACATGTTCCATGATGAATGAGCGAAAAGCAGAGTTTGGACCACTTTTCCAAGAAAATTTTATTGTGTAGTTTGCTGAAGCCAATAAATCTATACTGGTGACACAGAATGTTAGTATTATCAGTGTGCGCGAAAATGTATTCGGTGGCAGAAAGTGGCAATAGAATCTTAAAGAAGTATTGTAGGAAGCGGGGATTGACCTTTGAATGCCCACTATGGCACAGTTGTGGATTAGCTCAGGGGTTGGTGTTGGTAAGATGCTATACTCTATGTGTTGGTTGCAGGCATGGGAATCGATCCCCGCTTTCGGTGGCAGATTAAAAATAGTTCTGGGGTCGTGTACACAGATGTTATGTTAACGGATAATACATGTGTGCAGGCAGAGAATCACTATAACCACGCTATGTTGTGAGTAGAGTAGTTCAATGCATTCTGAATGAATGTGTCAAAAATATATGCTAACAGTTAATGTATGGTCTGATTACAACGTCCCTGCTCTTCTATTGTTTCCTTCTGGCCTGGCTCTGAGCTGTATCATTGTTCTCTACTGTTGCAATCCAATCACTCTCATATATTTGTTGGACCGTGATAACGATTCATCCCCTGGTGTCTCTACCCCCTCGTACATATATATACTGATTGGGGTTATTGATTATTGTATTATTATTACCACCATGATGGTGATTTAATGAGGACAGAGGTGATAAAACGTTCATACAATCAGTGTACTCCTGGTTGGTGGAAGGGAAAAAAATAAGTTGTTTGTTCATATTATTATATTTGATTGATTTATGATTTGTATCATGTGGGCTGCTGGCACATGTACCTCTTAGCTGGTTGGTCTGGGTTGACAATGCAATATATCAATTTTCCTACCAGCGTCATATTAGATAATAATAGTAATAGTATAGATTATTGACGTTTTGCTTGTTTACCAGGTAAAATGTTCATTTGATGATTAGATTAGTGTGTTTAAAATAGATCACTTGTGAGAGGCATTTTATATATCATTATTGTGTTGTCGATATGAATTAATAAAATTTTTTTTTTTTTTACTTTGTTGAGTAGCTCTTACACAGACTTCTATAAATATCATTTATCATCCCATATTATATTTATGGATTAGCCTTTTGGCCTGTGATAAGATATCTTTGGTCCCTGTGGAGATAAACAGATAAATGATATCAGTTCTGTCATGACAAAGGTCTGTCTTGTGTAATTATTATGTTGCGTCGGTGGCTGAGTGGTTTGGCTACTTGACTTCAGATCCAGAGGTCCCGAGTTCGAATCCTGGCTGCAGCTGCCGATGTTGATGTCTTGGGAAAGACTTTACAATTTTATTCTCACTCAGCTCAGCTGTCAATGAGTACCCAGCTACAGGCAATAGAAAGCTGTTGTCAGTAGGTTAGTTAGACAAGACGAAGAGACTGCACTACTTTGTGCTCCTAATGGTAGTTGAGATGGATTATTATTGAATGATGACATGGCCTGCTGGGATATAAGTGATGAGCCTGTTTCATGTACCGTATCTTTATCTACCTCTTTATATTATAGATTTAATTCCGTCAGAATGACTGCCACTGTTGGCTGACGAAGGGGAAACCCGAAACGTATTTTGTTCTGTCACTTGTTTTACCTCATCTTCTCTTGTTTTTTTGCATTCCTTCTATTTGGATTTTTTTGCTTCTGGCAGCACTCATTCCTTTGGCACTGATGTAATAGCAATTTATCTCTTTTCAAATTTTCTAGTTGTTGTATGTTTTTGTTGCTGTTGCTGCTGCTCTTGTTGTTTTGTTTGTTCGTATTCCAATCAAGGACTATTTACTATTGTCACAGATCTTTCATGGCCTTTTGTTGGCTATATTAAAAATGACTTTGTTATGATGGTTGGCGGTGATAGGTCTTTACTTCAGTCTTAAGTAGTTATCTCTTTGATTGCAATGTGATTATCAAGCTTGGGTCTCTTTGTCTTATTCGGAAGGCGTTGTTAGTAAGATTAGGCCACGGGTTGTGTTTGAAACATCATTTAGGAAGGTTGTAGGGAATTTTTTTTTTTATTATATTTTTTATTATTTTTAAAATTTAAATTAAAAAATAATAATTATTTTTGCTATTTATGTGTGTGCATCGTCCAAATAGTTTGGAATAATTTTTACATCGACTAAAATAGTAAATATTGGCACAAATAAGTATAAGTGGGTCAAGGATGGGATAGAGGGAGATGACAACAAAAAGCAGAATTAAAGTTCAAGTGCCCCACAAGTGGACTGGTTTAGTTTAGTAGAGATAGATGAACAGGCTTTGTTCTCAGTTCTCATTCTCAGTGTTGTTATTCTGGACACGCGTCTCCCAATGTGGGATGGATGTCTCTCTCTCTATCTGTCATCACTATCAGGTTCATGTTCCAGTAATCTTTGACCCGTGGTGTTGTTATTGTGGTTATTTCTATTATTAGTATGGTTATTGTTATTGTTATTATTAGAAGCATTATTATTATTATTTCTTTTTTTTGAATTATTTTTTTTCGTAAAATTCTTATTCTTCTTATTATTGTTGTTATTATTATTATCATTATCATTGTTATTATTATCAATTATTATTGTCTGCATGTGCGTAATTACTATGACTGATATCATTAAGGGGGTGAGTAGTCCATATCTAGGTAGCTAGTACCCAGAGGTGCCAATCACACACTCAGAGATTTAATTTAGTCCATAGACCTAGACGTTCATTGTCTCAATATTCAAAACAAGATCAAGAGTTACTGATACGTGTGAATTGTCCATCCCTGTACGCCTGTACTGTAAATAGGTCAGCTCTTCATAGTATTATCATTGTATTATCATCCTCGTCATCATCATCATCATCATCATCGTATCATCATCATCCTCATCGTCGTCATCATCATCATTTTATCATCATCATCATTTTATCGTCATCACCGCCAACACCAACATCATCACATTGCTATCAATTATGTTATTCATTATTATCGCCTCGGGTGAAGGTCGTTTTTACGGTGCGTGACAGGTCAACCTTGTTATCGCTTGTAGGTAATGGATGGAACACATTGATAACTCTTTGGCACTGGCGCATGACTCGAGCGAGATCTCGTCTCGCGGGGGGCTTCATCAATGTATTATTCATTCAGTCAGTCGTCTTTTGTTTGTTTCGTCTCGTCTCATACGGTAGTTTGATTCTATTTTTTTTTTTCCTCGTAAAATTATAATGAATGGTAATTTCTGCACGGTGCGCATACGATACGGGTGATGCAATTAGAGTTCATTATTATATTATAGTGTGATATAATACATTATACAGACTTGTTTCCTGAGTGTGTCGTCAGTGTTGGTTTATCAAGGGGACAGACCGGGCTGTGTGACTGCGATTACTAGAGTGTGCCGTGGCATCAGTGGTGTGTGTCAAAAAAAATAATAAAAAAATAATAGTGTCAGCGTATTTATTATTCTTTTCATAGGATCAAACCAAAGCGACACGACACAGTGTGTTGGTTTAGGATCAAACACACACTATAATAATATTTTTTATTAGTATTGTACAGGGTCTGGTCTGACTAGTTTTGTTATTGCAATGAGATGTGTGCGCTCGGCAGTGTAGTGTTTTATTGAATATTTGTGATTTCAGTGGTGGATGTTGCAAGGGAATTTTTACATTTTTCATTTTCATTGCAGAGGTATGGACGTTCTTTCTTTTATGGCACAGGGAGGGGCCTAGATATTATATAGTTATAACTTTTTTTTATGTCCAATGTGTTCGTTTTGTTATTGGTGTTTTTTGTTTGTTTTGGTTTTAAAAATAAAAATGTTAGTTTATTCCTTTTTGTTTTGTTTTGTTGGGTGTTTTTGTTGTTGTTTGTTTTGTTTTTGTATAGTGGTAATGAATTGTTAGTATGATTACACTCTCCACTATACATGACTCGAATGAATTTGTTGTTTGTTTGCTTGTTTGTCTATTTGTTATTTTGTGGGGTTTTTTTTTCTGAATTTCACATTGATTCTCTTCCTCTTTATCTCTGTTCATGTCCCCCCCCCCCCATTCGTTTTCACCAATCATGTCATAGAAATCGTTTTTGTTGTTGTTGACATTCTGTGGTTTACTATCGATTAATTTATTCACGAACGGCCAGTTAATCCTGTAGGAAGTTTTTGCTCGCCGTGACCCACCTTCCTCCTTGATGCAGCAAGTCAGGGTTAGCATGTCAATGTCAGTTGGATGCAAATAAAACAGATAGAGATGGGTTTATGGTCTATATCCCCCAGGCTCACACACTTTACATCATTTATTATTTCCCCCAGCAGGCCGTGGCGTTCTATATCCTTCTCGCGAACTGGGGAGTAAAAATAATAATATTAATAATAATAATAATAATAATAATAATAATAATAATAATAATAAAAATATTCAATTCATTCATCCAGGGGAAAATTTGTCTTTAGGGTCTATTCCGAGGGTAGACCGGAATAATCCAGGCGTCAGCCCCAGTGCAACGTCGCAGAGTGGAGTCGAGGTCTTGAAAAAAACTCGGGACTTGAACCAAACCGCGACCTCTCGAACCAAAGGCGAGTGACTTAACCGCTACGCCACCAGCTCCTGCCTGCCAGCAGTATGCGGTAGAGCAGCCTGTTTGGGCTGTCATACTAGTCACTATCCTGACAGGTTCCCAAGGAAAGTTTTGGGATGGAAGTCAGGGGACAGAATAAGACAGAGAATACCGAAACTTTAGTGGGAAGAAATGATTAAAAAGAGATATGAAGAACATCGGGCGGGATGTATTATTGCGTAAGCAGAGGAAATGATATCACATGACTGGAATACTTGTAGGGTCGTGACAGCCCTATGTGCACTTACAGGCACGGGAAGGACTTGGGACTAAGGACTATATTATTGTTTCTCTGATTGTAGCTGGGTAGTGGGTAGACATTCAAACACGTGTCGAGTGATGAAAAAGTGTCAATTTAAAGTGTCCTTTTCCCGATCCAACATCGGGGTATGAATATATCATCTGTTGTCAGGATTCGATATTCGGTACTTTGAACCTCTCAAATCTCAAGTCGAGTTGTCTGAACTAATTGCGCATAACATAGACGGTCTACATGTAAAACGAATTTCACTAATGGGATGACAATAAAGTATAATTTATCTCATCTGATCCTATCTAACCACTCGGCAACCGATGTCAGTTAGGGGCATGGGAAACCGGGGGTTGCTTTATCCTACGTCCAAGGGTTAATGTTTTAATGGTGTGAAATGATAGTAATAATAATATGCGTGTTGGTCCCTCCCTGTTGATGCCTGCGCCGGTATTCACAGACCATACTTTAACTGTTAGAACATTTTGGCACAACCTTATAGCAGTGAATTATACTCACAACATTGCATTATTCATGTAATTTTT
>JARFNW010139617.1:0-10494 GCA_031763155.1 Dirona albolineata | reverse complement strand
ACACTTCTGGCAGGTTTCACTGTTCTTAAGTCTCCATTTGTGCATATTTGCTGCAGTTCGGCCATGCCCTGTCAAAATGTGCATTCCATTCATTTTGAAAACCAGAGTATCCACATGGGCAGATAACAGAGTCTGTCTGTGAATTCTATAGAGATGTAAACTTATTTATTGCTTTTACTTTTTTATTAACGTTTCTCCATCTTTCCTCTCCGTTTCCTCAAGATGACGATCATCCTTTTGTCGTGTCACCCCAGCCAATCGGAAGAGCACAGTAAGTATTTTATTATTATCAAGCTTTTTACATGCTTTCGATTGATGAGGCTACTTGACTCAAGATCAAGAGGTCCCAAGTTTTTCCCATCCTGATGATTTGCGACTAAGCGGAGTGGACTATATACTAATTAAGGCTTTGCTGCAGAGATTCTGATGGAATCTTCAATTCTTTTGCGTAGGGTGAATTAAAAAGTAAAAGGGAGCTGTCTTTTTAAATGCAGTGGAATGACCACCTTTGGGCCTTTTGATCCAGAGAGTTTCTGGCTTTACGTTCAGGATAGAATGGCCTGTCGTAGACTACAGTGTAGAACATAAGGGAACTTGGTAAGGACGAAAGAAAGAAGACTTTTATCATATACAGACAGCATACCGCATCCAATGAGGGGCCTTGGGTGAGAGGTTAGGCAACGTACTTTATCTACGGGAACAGCTGGGGTTGGAATCTGGTACAGTAGATGCCGGATTCAAGCACGGTGGTTGGTAGGAGAGGAAAGCGTGCTTGAGAGCGAAGCGTGCTTGAATGCGAAATTGACTTTATATATTGACTTATCTCCCTTTTGGTACACTTGGTCTCTTTTTTTCTGGTTATGTCCCTTAGATGATTTTTTAAAGACATGTCTAGTTTTGTGTAATTTTGTTTTGTTTTTTGTTGGTTTTTTTGTTGTTGTTTTTTTGTGTTTGTTTTTTCATCTTATTATTGTGTTTATTACATTATGCAGTAAAGTTTAGAACGATGCTAGGATCGAGGCGTGCTTTAATCCGAAGTGACCATGCTTACAAGCGAGTAGTTTATATAGCAAATAATCGGTAAGAGTGAGATTGCGTGCTTCAATGCGAACCGTGCTTGAATGCAGCGTGCTTGAATCCGGCACCTACTGTACTGGTATGCTTTCGAAGAGACAAATCAGATGGCAATATTGAGGCAACAGTTGGGAAAATGATTGGGGATTTGTTTTTTCACCTCAAGTGGTGGTCTGGAGCACACAACGGTTTGACATACCATTTTGTTCAGCAGTGAATGGGTCAAAAGAATAATACTTTTTCTCTTTCTCTCTCACCAGTACGACGACTGAAATCTCACTTTTGTCATTTAAAAAATTGTTTTTGTGTTTGTTTTTTTTTTCAGACGTCGAAAACAAGACCGAAGGCAATTACATCACTCACACTTACGCAGGCCACAAACGACATCCATTGCGGCGTCGTTCACATCTCCCGAACCTTGTCCACAGCATAGAAGAAACGATGCCCGTTCGCCACCGCAAGAGAGATTGACGCTGCAAGAGAATGACAGTACCACTAGGCAGCAAAGCTGTGACGCCACGGCGTCTGAGGAGATCAGGACACGTTCGCCAGCAGCGGTGTCGCCAGATAATCCTAACCCCATGCAGGGTGTGTTAAACTCTAGACTCATGCAGCAAACATCGAACACAAACAGAGTGGTGCCGGGTCACACCACAAACTTCCTGTTTGCGATGGGGAGAGGAAGAGCAAGACCAGGTGGGTTGGAGGGACTGTGACGACATACCTAATGATGACGATGATGATGATGATGATTGTGATGATAATAATAGTAATAATAATGATGATGATGATGATGATAATAATAGTAATAATAGTAATAATGATGATGATGATGATAATAATAGTAATAATAGTAATAATAATAATAATGATGATAATGATGATAATAATAGTACTAATAATAATAATGATAGTAATAATAATAATAATGTTTGTTTGTTTGTCGAGTCCCCTTTATTCTTACACCACTCATCACCTAACACATGGCTAAGAAAGTCTCTGCATCAGGAATTAAAGATGAGCAGGTGATGAGCCCACTGCGTCCAAATACCGTTACCAGTAAATTGGGTAAGAATTTAAAATACCCACTAAAATTGGGCCATTTAAAAAAAATTATTGTTATTGAAACTCTGCCAAAATTTGCTTGTGAGTGTGAAGGATAATACTTTGCCAAACAGCCTGCTTTCTATGATTAATGTTTGTTTTCAACTTACATGCTTAGTTTTAAAGCTTTACATAAAGTCTAGATAGAACAATTAAAAATCAATTAGATGGAAATAACCAGAATTTCAGAAAAAAAACTGATTTCAGACTTAAGCCCTAAAAAGGGTACCAGCATCCCTGGTGAAAATGTTTCAAAACGTTTGGCAGTGCCTTCCATACTGCAACCCTACGGCCAGTCAGAAATAACATTTTGTTGCTAAGTGATCACCATAATTTGTTCCCCATTACTGGCAACGAGCGGACAAAGGCAGAGTGGGATTTTCAAAGTAAACTTTCACCTATGTTGAAGTTTGTTTGTTTATCGAGTCCCCTTTATGCCAGCCATATGTCAAGCTCTGAAGGGTGCACATGACAAATTTAAGTAAATCCAAATGTCAATGACGACTTACACCACTAATCACTTTAACACATGACTAGAAAGACTCTGCATCAGGGATTAAAGACGAGCAGGTGATGAGCCCACTGAATATCTATGTTGAAGTGAAATAATAAAAAATTGCATTGCGCCTACCTCTCCTTCTAACCATCATGCATCTTTTACAGCAATAAATCAAAACTGTCAGGACAATGATGCCTGTCACGATGAAGACAATTTGAAAGGGTTTTATTCCTTTGTGTTTTTTCTTCCCATCCCAGTTGTGGTCATCTGTCGTGTTGGACGAAAAGAAAGAGAGCATTGTCAAAAAACAACCCTGTACTGTCTCCCTCTGATCTAATTAAATGATAAAGATGGATTTATAATAATAGTAGTATCATCTGTATTCTCATACAAGTACAGGCTCACAGGCTCATATAAGTACAGGCTCACATGCTCATATAAGTACAGGTTTACAGGCTCATACAAGTACAGGCTCACAGGCTCATATAAGTACAGGTTCACAGGCTCATACAAGTACAGGCTCACAGGCTCCAATAAGTACAGGCTCATAGGCTCATACAAGTACAGGCTCACAGGCTCATACTAGTACAGGCCCATATAAGTACAGGCTCATAGGCTCATACAAGTACAGGCCCATATAAGTACAGGCCTATATAAGTACAGGCTCATAGGCTCATACAAGTACAGGCTCACAGGCTCATACTAGTACAGGCCCATATAAGTACAGGCCCATATAAGTACAGGCTCAAGATGTGTCATTCAACGCCCTTCTCAACTAGTACCTGAGGCGCATGCAGTAGCAGGTGGCATGGTGGCTAAATCACTCGCCTTTAATTCGAGAGGTTGCTGGTTCAAATCCTGGTGGAAGCTCTGGATTTTTTCTCAAGACATTGATCCCACTTTGCGGCGATGCCTAGGTTATTCGGGGGCTACCCTCGGAATAGACCCTAAAGACAAATCCCCCCCCCCCCGATAAATAAAGGGAATGTATTTATTAGAGCAGCCGGTTAAGCTTGTCAAACAGAATACAGTTCATGGAAAAACAATCTTTTCATTCAATCATGTGCATAACACAGACATGGGAATCATTGTGTAAGTAATCTAACCTGACAAAATAACAGGTGTTTCCATTATGAGGCACATGCAAGGACATCACTCTAAGGTAACAAAAAAAAGTATTTTTGTTTTTCATCTTTACCTTTTTTTATGATAAAACTGTAGTGAAACAGAACCGCATGTTGATGTTTTTTAACAGGATCTTTGCCAGGCACGATTATAACTTTGATGGATGTTGTTACGTGCCACCTTTTGCATATCTGTCCGGTTGGGATCTCCTTGCTGCTATTAAAACTGGGGAGAATTATGGGAAAAGAAATTTTTTTATTTTTTTTTAAACAAACCAAAACAACTCTGTAATAAGTGTAGTTGCTATTTCTGTATTAAATGGTGCAAAGTGCCCCTTCTAAACTTGAATACCATGGACATAGAAATTCATTCCACAGATCTTTTTGCTTTTCACTATCAATTTTTTTTTAATAAATAAATAAATAAAATAAAACTCCCTTTATTCATCCCAGGGGGGACATTTGTCTTTAGGGTCTATTCCGAGGGTAGACCGGAATAGCCCAGGCGTCAGCTGCAGAGCAGCGCCACAATATGGGATCCAGGTCTTGAGAAAAAACCCAGGGCTTCCACCAGGGTTTGAACCTGCGACCTCTCAAACCAAAAGGCGAGTGACTTAGCCACTGCAACCACCGGCTCCCCACATTAATCTTTTTAAAAATAGTTTACAATAAAGAAAAAAAAAGAAAGAAAAAAAAAGAAAGAGAAAAAAAGATAAAAACTTTTTTTTTTTAAACTGGAGGGTCAGTATGATCTACTCACATCATGGTGGAATCAAACAATTTGTCAATTTCAATTTTCATCCCTGCTCCACCCGAGACAAACTCGTGATCCACAAACTCAATGCAAAATTCAATACACTTGTAGATGTCAAAAATAGGATGGATGTCAACTTCACACAGGTTCTGGGTCACATCCCAATCTGGCCGAAACTGAGACATGATTGTCCCGTTTTCATTATACAGCGTTCGTGTATACAGAGGACACTCATCTTCAGTATCAAAGCGGACTGAGGAAACACAGGTAATGGATGAAATATTCATAGCATAAAGACTAAATCGGTTGCATCAGAAAAAACTGTTAGAGCGAATTTTTCCTTAAGAAAAAAATGTCTGTCTTGTCTCAATTGTTGTATTATGTTGTATAATGCCTTTACTCTAGGAGGTGCTGATGCGATAGGTCGCCCCAAACCCCCAGCGATCCAACAAAACCCAATTATTTTGATAGATTTCGACGTCCTGAATTTAGATTTTTATGTTCCCAAAACAAAAAATTACAGCCATTAAAACACATTTAAAAATTGCTAAAAATAGACACAAAATGACCAAATTTCGAAATCCACCAAATACAGTCAAATAGGATATCAAATGAAAGGTATTGAGAAGACAAATCACTTGGTATGATTTTGTATACAATTGGGATATTTCCCGCCAAAATATTTAGGGCAGTCTAAAAATAGAATGCAGCACTTCGAAGTGAAATCAAGATTCACATCGTTAAAATATGGGCTTGTGTATACTCAAATTGAAACTCACCTGAAGAATTCTGAGATAATAATAATATTTGAATTACTGTTTAGACTATATGATGTTATTTTGTGTCTTTCCGCCCATATTCCAAATAATTTAAATACTGACTCTATCACATTATTCAATAGCTTAGTAAAGACAGAATATATAAAAAAAGAAATGAAAAATCGCGATTATTTTCTATTGGTAGAAGATAGGTGGACCCCGGGGTCAATGTAGTGAAATAAAAAGGTTTAAGGATAGGTGGACCCCGGGCTGGCTTGCAAATCCATGGTTAGTTCCTAGCAGAGATCTTAATATAACGAGATGGTCTACTCGTAGTGTTTCCTCTTTGAGGGGTGATACCAATCATCCCCTTGTGACCCATGGGAAGCGATGTGCTTGTCATAGCAACCGTAGTTGTAAAATGGCTGCTGAAACAGGGTATGCTAGTGAATTTTTTGAAGTCAATAGGATATAAAACACAATATTGCAGGTATAGAGTAGCTTCATAGGTTATTCCCATCGATTATGACACTCTGGTGATGGGACTTGCCTATTTTGGTCGCCAGTTTTTGTTTGTTTGCTGAATAAAAAGTCGGGCCAGACGAGGCCAGACGAGGCTAAAGGCAGGCTAGACATTGTACATTGCCTAGGAATAGTTATTATCTTGACAGTGTGGCTACACATATTATAGCAAGCAATCAGGGCCTACTTACTGTTCTTTCATCTCCTCCATTTTGGAACGAGTGTTAACATAAATAGGAAGGATAAACTTCAAGCGTCACCACACTGAGGTTTGTATTGAATATGGACAGACAGAGCTTTATTTTACAAGCTGTGCATTTACCAAGAGGTAGACCAAAGAAAGTATGGCAAGAAACAGTATCAGAGATGATAGAAAAGAGGGGGTGTAGGTATTTGGATGCAAAGAGGAGGACTGGATGAAGATCAATGGCGAAAGTTCGTCCGCACTTAACCTTACACCGAAAAGTAGAAAGGAAATTGATAAAGAAAGAAAGCATTTATCCAGCTCACAGCCGGGGAAGTAATCTGTAAAATAGACCAGTGTCCTAGTCATAATAATACCCAGTCATGCTGCAAAAACTGAGATAAGAAACAGCTCTATAGGCTTAAAAAAGACTTCACACAACTTACTTTAGATTTACTGTGTTGTTATTATAGCAGAGATGTTACAAATATCAATATAACGCCGGTGGCGCAGTCCTTTTTTACACTGTTAGTGTTGTTAGCATGGGCCACATCAAACTTGGCATGGCACCTCCAGTTTATAGTCTGTCAGCAATAAGGCGAGCAGGACAGGACCTAGGTGACTAAAAACAATTGCTTTAAAACCCACTACATATAAGGGAAATTCACCAAGCTAGTCTTAATAATGATACTGTAGTATTAAAATAAAAATGAAAGTAAAACAGTTTCCAAGGTTTGTTAGAATTAGAACAATTAGAACAGCTTACATGTGTGTGGGAACACATAGTCCAGCCTTATTGGAATATATCCTAGAAATGAGTCCTTTGCGCATGTATCGTTACTCTCAAGGACAACTTGCAAATCTTTGGTGCGAGGAGAGCAGTATTCTAATGGCCTTGAAAAGGTGCTACATGTGATGACCTGAAACATGGAAGTTAAAGTTGAAATCAGTGCACATAAAGATAAATAGGGAAAAAAATATGTTTTTTTTATATCAAATATAATGTGTGAAAAAAAGTGAAAACATAGCAGATAATTATATATACTGAGTTAGATACATTTACTTTTCTTTTTCATTGTTTACTACATAACACTACTTTTAATATTACACTCTATAATAACTCGCCGACAACCATTACTGATATTTGTTTGCCAAAACCTGACACAACACAAGTTCCGTCTGAACTAATTATTTTCTACTGCTTACTCTCCTTATGCTCTCAGGCTTGGCCTTCTGCTATATATATACCAATTATAGACAATCTAGGATCATTTTTTGTGCTTCCGTTCAATAAGATGGAGATCGTGCTTGTTGTGATCTCTGCATGATGGACACAATTTATTCGGTGGGAAGTAAGTGTCTCCTGCATTGCACCAAGAATGTGTGAGATGTGTTTGTGCCAGCTGGATGCAATATCAATGCTCCGCATTTTCTTAAATACCGCCACCCTGGAGTATACTCTCTAAAGAGTCTACTCCAGTATTCATACAGATACAGATAGTGTTACGAAATGGCAACAAGGTGATTGTGTCTTGCAAAGTTCGTGACCATTTCATCCAGAGGAATTCGTCTAAGCGTCAACATCGCCGTGATTCCCACAGTTTGAGATTTCCCATTTGTGTTATATGTTTTATAATGTTTTTTGTGCTTGTTGGCTGATGAAGGGGAGACCCGAAACGTTCTTTGTATTGTTATTTGTTTTATACCTGGAGCTACACCATATTCACCTTTTTTGCATGACCATTTAATCTGAGAGTTTAACTTAAACATGGTGAAACATTGTGTGTTCTCTCCAGAATTGAGGTGTTTATTCAGGATAGTCCCTCCTCCATCTCATCCTCTCAGATGTAGGGCCCTCCTGGGTTTCAATGTCAATGCCAAGAGCCTTCTACGTCACTCCTCACAACATCCTTGTATCTGACTATTGTTACTACTACTACTACACCAACAGACTCTCCTTAATTTTATCGATTCAGCTTTCTGCCATCCCTGATTACTTTTACTCGCTTTTTTTTTAATAGCTTATATATGCTATTTAAGGTGTCTCTCTTTTATATAAGCAATAGTGGTGTATCCTTTTTATATAAAAAGATGATCCAAGACCCATACTAAGAAGCACGTTACATTCAATTATTTTAGTCTTCACTTAATGCACACTTTTACCTTAGTGTCATTTCCATTATGAATGGATTGGCCCATCTGAATTGTTGTTTTACAGTTCAAAAGCATGACACTTTGAAAAAATCCACATAGTACATAGGCATTGCGGATAAAATCTGTTGCCCCTCTGTAGGTTACCATGCATTTTGATTGATTAGAGGCTCCTGTGCAGTTTCCATTTTGTGAATTGAGAATGTGTAGAGTTTCACGGTTGTCTATTTCAATTGTCTTATTACAGTCTGGTCCACTGTTGACATCTATCGTATCTGTGAGATTAAAATCAAAAACAAAACAAAAAACATGTATCTTTTTTAAAAAATAACATGTAATTAATATGTCCGTTTCATTTGATAAAAAGATCATTTATTTTGTGTTTCCATTTTTGGTGGGTTATTTTTTTAGTGCGAGCGTTTTTATTTGTTTTGTTGTTTTACAAAATGGTAATTTGTGAAAATGCATTTCAAAACATGATAATATATTATTATAACATTTTCTGTGCATTTTTGAAGTAAGTCTTAAAGTATTAAAATTAAGGGCGGCTTTGCATATCATGAGCCGTGCCTATAAAATGAAGGCTCTACAAGACAAAAATCGTATGGAACAAAGGTGTATCAAACGACGCCCCTCATTTACCAGTCAAGAGGCGTAACATACGATACGCCTGTGTTACATTACGAAAAGAAAAAGAAAGTTTTTCATAAGCCCAAATTTAAATTTGAATTCCTACTTTATTTTTGAAGATATTAATTTGATATTTTAATACAACATACCTATGGTCAGTACAATTCACAAAGGCGTGTATCATATTCATATGATGATACGCCCAGATTCCCTTACACCCGCTAGTCTGTTCCCATGTTTGTTTTCTTTTTTCTTTTTAACCTTACCCTAATGTCAGACAGCTTTTCACTGGTCAGGGGTCCACCTAGCCACTTTCATATCAATATCATACTCATTTGCACCCTTCAGAGCTTGACATATATGGCTGGCCCCTTCACTGCTTTTTGTGGTATAAAGGGGACTCGATATAAACAAAATATAATACTAGAGATGGATCTTGATTGGTTTTTTTTATGAATTGCTGACGAGCGCTCCTTGATAATGTCAGCAATTCAGCGAGCGGCCAAAATGAATAGTTGTGACGTCACCAATTCAATACATCATGAATCAACTGATTCGTTTCCCTACCACGAGTGGTGAGACATAATTTGTTGACATTTTACCAGTTCACTCACACCCCCTCACGTTGTGCAGCGTGCAGTGGGATGACGACAGGTGACACTGCTACAGAAAATTCCATAGGCCTACTCCCAACAAAAATAACTCCTGTCAAAAACGATCTCACACACCACTCTCCATCCAAACAATAACAGGATTATTATATATATAGGATGTGTCTTGCAACGTGAAGTTATCGCTGACCTCATGACCCATCTCTCATCGTCACCTGTCAGACTGTCTACCGTCTGCTGACATTTGCAGCAAGCTTAAAAATGAACTTCTCGTCCACTCGTTTCCATGGAATATAGTATCTCCACCTCTCGTCTATAAACTTGAACTGAACTGAACTGAATCGTTTGAACCGTCCACTCGTTTAAAAAAAGTTTGTTTACACCGCAAATGTCAGAGATGTCCGCGGGTAATGAACCATCAGCAACAGCGCGCCCCATCTCTATATAATACGTATAATATTCTAGATACTCTAAGATCACATAGCACCCACCGCTCAGTGACGACAGTGGTCACTCGACCACTATACTATAATTATAATTCATAAAATAATATGTTTATATTATATGACTCATGACGGTGCCACTTTTATAGTTATTATAGTTCAGATCAAAGCCCAGCTCATCGCTAGACATGACATATGGCCATGAGGTAAGATTAAGAAAGAATAACAAAGAAGTAGAAGTAGAAAAACAGAAGGCAAGATCATCTAGAAGGGTCAAGAGTGAGACTGAGAGTCAGGAAGAATATTTTGCTAAAATTGCCTGACTTGTTGTACCGTAGACTGTACTGTACTGTCTGTAGATAGTTAAAGTAAATTATAATCTAACCTTTTATAAGATGAGTTGATGATCTGCATAGCAGTACCAAGAGAAAGCATCTAAAAAAAATCCAGTGCAAACCATTAGTTGCCTTCATTTTCTGGTCGCATCACAATAATGATAGTAATTGTAATAGATGGAGCTTGCAGACTGCCGAGGAGAGATCAATGTTTACATTTCCCAACAATAGAGCTGGGCAAGTTCGAACTTAAGTTCGAACCCAGCGAACTTCCGTTTCCGTCTTTGAGTTCGACCTCAGTTGTC
>JARFNW010139606.1:0-10494 GCA_031763155.1 Dirona albolineata | reverse complement strand
GTATATATATATGGTATATATATATGGTATATATCTTTCATTTCATGTAGGCCCTACTGTAATGCAGTTTAGCAATAAAAACAAAAATTCAACCACAATTCAACCATTCCTAACCTCAAAAACACATTTTAATTTTTGTAACCATCTGATTACATTAAATGCATCACCATTCCCAAGACGCAATCAATAAGTGATTGCTTTTATGCTTGACTAAGTTTTTTTAAAGCAACAATCGGACTTCACTAGCAAGTTTGTGGGTTTAATTCAATAACAAACTGTGTGCAAGTGACTGATTGGAGTTACCGGTAAACATTCCTGACCCAATAATAAAGCTAAGTTAAGTACCAGCACTGCATAAAAATTTGTTTTTAAAAGACAATAAAACATTCTACTTTATAATAAGTAAATGAATATAATAATATGATAACCAGCCACAGTTCCCAATTTTTTTGCTAAAACTGTTATGAGATCTAGTTATCAAGGCTTTTAGCAACCAACACAAAGTATGTATAAACCACTGCATCCATATCCCTTTCGATGTGTCTCTATCATGACAACAGAGGATCTTCATCAATTTATCAGTTACGAGCCAGGCTGAATCTCAGCCTTTACTTTTAACAAATATTCAACAATGTTTTGTTACACACTGACATTTTTGGTCACTTGATTATTACATTATTAGCCCTTCTCCACTATTACAATTTCAAACTCTGGAGTCTGGCCATCTGTCAAACCACTTATTCCTGGAATAACCACTTCCATAATGCCATTAGCGTTATCAGCAAAAGCTGTAACAGTGCTGATCTCTTGGGCAGCTTTGAATGACTCTGCTTCTGTCACGGCCACGGTTATCGAGAAACTCTCTGGGTGCTTCAACTGCATGTGGCTTTCTAAGGAAGTTCTGTACATGAATGATTGGGTACAGACAGAACAAGGGAAAAGAACATTATCATCAGAGTGGGTGAGCATATGAGTTTTTAACTGATCTATACTCTCACAGTTTTCTCCACAAACCTCACATGCATAAGGCAAGAGGGTAGCATGGCGTTTGATATGCTTGTAAAGAACTCCACAATTGGCAAATGTTCTGGGACAGTTTGGACATTGGTATGGCTTGTCACCCATATGGTTTTGCCTGTGTCTGTTAAAGGTAGACTGATTTTTAAACTTTGCGGGACACTTGTCACAATAAAAGAGCTCATTTTCAGTAATTTCAGATGGACCTTTGTGGATCAACATGTGCTTCTTTAACCTCGAGAAAAATAAGCCACATAAGGTACACTGTTTCTTCTTGAACCTGGAATGTTTCACCATGTGCGTATTTAATTCCTCTTGCGACGAGAACATATAGGGACATATTTCACATTTGAGAATGTCATTTGGATGAAAATCTTTGTAATGTTGATTTCTGCTAGTTTTATTGGGGAAAACAGTGTCGCACAGATGGCACCGTATTTCCTTGCAAGTCAGTTTGTGTTTAGCCAAGGTAGACTTATCTACAAACCATTCGTTACACCATCGGCATCTTATCATCCCGCTAGATTTATGACATTTCAGATGTTGTCTTAAGTCAATCTTCTCCCCAAACTTTTGAGGACAAAGGCAACATTGAAAGTAGCCTTCTCCTGTATGAGTCATATTGTGAATTTGCAATTTTAAAAGAGTCTTTACCAGAGTACCACAGGCATCACAAGAATACCAGTACTGGTCGTCTTTATACACTAATGATGCACCTGAACAACCATGGTTGGATTTCTTGTGAACTTCTAAAAATGCTTTGAATGGAAATATCTCACAGCATTCATCACAATTAAATTCACTAAATGCTTTCACTTTTCTATGATCTTTTAATGCCTGTGGGGTTCCGAAGGATTTGCAACAATCGCTACAACCATGCACCGCCTGAATGCTGCCATTTGTGTTGGACGTGGTGAGTTCTTCAATATCGTCTTCAGAGATTTCTTGATTTAGGACTACGATTGATGAAATATCATCACCAATGTGAGTTAAATTTTCTTCACTTGCTTCTTGGTCTTCAGACTCATGTGAATATTGAAAGGAAAAATCTTTTGTTTCTGTTGGCTTTGGCTCCCTTCTTTCAAGATCATCTGCTGAGAGTGAATTTACATTTGCAATTTGTTGCTGGATACTGGAAATTTTTCTCTTTTTTGTTTTGCTTTGAAAGGCATCATCAGTGAATTTTACTTCACAAAATGAATCTGGTATTTCATCCCCTTCAATTTCCCCTGTAGCCTTAGCTTTTGATGGATTGACAAGATGCAATGGTACTATGGGAACAAACTGTCCATTTTCAGCTTTAACAACTTGCTGAGATGTCCTTTGAATTTGATACGATGGTAATTTGGATAAATCAATATAATCACCCCATGGTGCAGTCGTGTCAGATTTTTTGTCTGTCAATGTAAAACTGCCTCCAGAATCAAATTGAAGTGGCACATCACCCTGCTTAGACGGTGATCCCTTATCTAATGATACTTCTACTTTCAATGAATCATAAAACTTAATTAGAAATTTAGAACTGTCCACCGAAATATACAAAGTTCCTTGAACTGAGTGATTTTCATAAAGATTCTCACACTCCGCAACCATGTTTCACCATAAGAAATGCAAGATACCAATCGCTGGATAAATAGGTGGAATGAAATTCATCTGACTGAAAAAGTCCTTTTATGTTCTGATAGTCTTCAGTTTACAAATCAATGAGATCATTGCAGGACACATCCAGCATAGAAGAGTCAACCTGAAAATATATTAGAATTTTCCGAATCAAAATTAAATATATAAAAATATATACATGGTTAACGGTAAGAGTAAAAGAGATACAATCCTTTCTAAAACAAATCCAAATGACTTTCTTGATACCTCCATTTATCATTTTTACTAATCAAATCTTGGGCATGGGGCACTCATTTTTCACAGTTCACAATAAAACAAAATATAGAGAGACGTGTGGCTATATTTTGACAGTAAAGGGATATTTTTTTATGGAGAAAACAGGAATATGAGAAACATTATGCAATGTCATTGCTTATAGTCATATTCTTGTGACTTGATGAGTGACTACCCCATTTAATTGTGAAATATCTTTTATATTATATATGTTTACAAATTTCGCAGACTTGATTAAAACATATTTTAGGATTTTTATCCTCCTATGCCACTGTGTATTCTAAGCTGCATTAAAATTGCAGAGAAATATAATGGTTAAAAAGTATCAAAATTATTCATGAAAGATAGCTACTCATAATATTTTAGTATAGCAAATTTAGCAAAGAGAAAATGAATGTTGCAGTATAACAAAAATGTTACTTTTACATTATTTATGACAGGACTGTCAACTCCAGAATTATATCAAAATCAGGGAAATTCATGTTTAACAGAAATAAAATTTTGAAAAGTTCATAAAATTTTGTGAAATTTCATAAACAAACATTTATAGCAAAGACTGTGAAAAGAAAAATACTGATTTTAAAAAAAATGCTGATTGCAACTCCAAATATTGGAAATTGCTTCAAAAACTGAGATTTTCTCAGATTCCTGGGATCACTGACAAGCATGTCATAATCAAATTCAGATTACACTGTAAGTTGTACAGCTGGTGCCCATTTTTTTTATACCAAAGGCCATATATAGGTAAAAGCTCAAACAATTTATACATATATACAAGTATATTTCAAGACAACACTTGAAATGATTACGATTTACTAAGAGTAAGAGCTAAAGACAGATAAAGATGAATAACAATTTAAACATGAAAATGAAAGGCGTGAAGTTAGTACAATGCGAGCGTTTTAAGTGAATGGAACGTATGTATAAAATATATATACATATCAAATAATATTATAAGGTTTATTAGGAAGAGCACTTCAAGTGTTTAGCTTACAAGTTCAGGAAGTGGAAGACACAGCATTTGAAGTGGCAACGCGTTTCCCTGGTGAAGTTCTATCCAAAATGTGAATATTCCTCAGATGTTCCTGAAGAGTAGTCCTATCGGAAAAAGCTGCTCCACACAAACTACAGTATTGAAGGCCTGAATCTTTGTGAATTTGCAAGTGGCTTTTGAGATTACCCATTTGAGTACACGATTTTCCACATACAGGACAAACAAACGGCTTTTCTTGTGTATGGGTTATCATGTGTCTACTTAAACCCCCACTCCTCACAAAACGCTTTGGACAAAACATACATGCATAAAGCTTTTCCTCAGAATGTGTTCTTAAGTGACGTTGAAAGCACAGCTTTTGTTTAAACTGTTTCGGACACTTATCACAAACGTAAATACCACTCTCCTCTGTTTTGCTTGAATGAGATAACATATGATCAGCTAATCTTGAAACAAGACGTCCACAAATAGTACACTGAGTTTTGTTTCTGTTCTGATGGTATTTAAGATGTAACTTAAGTTCTGCATCCGAGGAAAATAACTTGTCACATTCAGAACATTTCAAAATGTCATCTTTGTGAGACATTTTGTAATGGAAGGCTCTACTTGTTTTATTTGGGAATACATCTCCACACAAATCACATTTATACTCATGTGTCAGCTGATGCTTAGATAGCTCACTCCTATTCTCAAAACTAATGTTACAAATCTTACATTGGACATTACCATGCCTGCGATGAGTAGTCATGTGGTGTGTGAATCCACCAATGGAATTAAATTCTTTGCTACAAACGCAGCATTTGTAAGCATTTTCTCCTGTATGCAACATCATATGTGTCTTCAGGACAGGCCTATTAGACATGGCAAGATCACAAACTTCACATTTTAAAGTCTCGTCACATGTTTTGAGGGATGCATGTTTACTATCGTCAGTGAGTAGATCACTTGGTCCTCCAGAGTTTACAATTGACTCCTTGTGCATAGGAAGATGAACTAAAAGATGAGCTTTAAATGGAAAAACCTTTTGACAAATGTTACAAGCATGCTCTATCCTATTAGATTTTCTATGGTCATAGAATTGCTGTTGGCTTTTAAAGCCTTTGGTACAGTATTCACAAAAGACATCATTCTGAATGACAAGCTTCCTTTTTCTATTCCCTCTCTGGCGGTTGGATGATGAGGTTTGCTGCAGCTGTGGCAAGTTTTCTGAAGTCATATTTTCTCTTCGCTTTCTTTCGTTTTGAGGAGGAGGTTCCTTTTCACATTTCCTGTCTTTTCCAGTTGATCTAACATCTAAATTCAAAGCAGTTTCCAGACCCTTTTGATTCGCCCTTCCACCTATTCGAGTAAAACTTTTCATGCCTTTGTACTTTTGTTTCAAGGGTTTTCTTTTTGATACTGCCCCTGGTTTGGTGGAATTCAGTGCTTTGAGGTCTCCACTGGGCACATCTAACAATACATTTCCTAACTGAACAGGAGAAGAGCTGCCACCACTGTCTTTTGGCATTGCAGACACATTTCCCTCTGTCTTTGGACTCTCGAGACAAAGATTATCCCAATCTGGCTGATCATCCAAAATGACCCACACTTTGATGTGCTCCTTGAAGCTTTGCATGTAAAACTGTTGATCAATATTTACATACAGAACACCTGATACTGATGATGATTCTATCACATGGTTGCTTAGGGGGTCTTCCATTTTAAAAATAAGTTTTTACCAAATTAAAGTCTTACCAAGTTTTGCTATTTCTTTTTATCTAGCAGCTTGTTCGGTAGATCATCCTATTTCACAGATGGCACTGAGGGGGGAAAAAAGCATGATATTAATAAATGGATAAATTAAGTTCAGAAACTTACATTTATTAGTATGTGATAGTATCAATCAGAAACTTCACTTACACTTACTACACCACTTCTTTCATTGCAATCTTCGTCAATTACATTAATCTGAAATACAATAAAAAGTTGCTGAAATCCAGTGATCTCTACTTTTATAACCCATAAGTAGTGGGCTGTGGGATTGGGACACTGGTCGGAACTCAGCACACAGACTCTACTTAGTAAGTACTAGACTAGTACTAGGGCCTCTAGTTGCATACAGTGCAGAGAAGCTATCTCTTGCTAGAGTAAGCGCGTCTGGTTACGACCACCTAACAAACTTTTGTCTCCATTTTTCCTCCTGTGCACCAACCAGAATCGCGATGGTACTGAAACCAGGTTGTTTACACCTGAAAATGAGGCCTCTAAAATTAACACCTGATACCATGCAGTAAAACTGTCGTCTGCTGGCAATTTTGCGGCAATACTGTGAGTGACCCATTTTCGCCTCGATCCGACCAGTGTGCCTCAACCTGATCACTTGTGGTCCCACACCCGATCACTTATTAGAATAAATTCAATGAGACGTCCATCTTGGCAAAAATATATTTTATGGTGATAATCATAGTAATAAAGTATAGCTATGCAACCCTCCCGCGTTCATCTGGCCGTTATTTGCATCATAAAACGAAAGCACACGTATACTATAGTGTATGATATATGTGTCCTTGGCCCTGGTTGTGATGATCATGTGACTGTTGGATGATTCCAATGAAATGTGAACGTGAAGGGGTTCCGGCACTATGATTAACAAAAAACTGCAATGATAAATTAGTAAACAAAACAACCGATAGTAAATAATACAAGTTGGTTAACTTTCATTATTGGTCAAATTTATCTGGTCGGGTCGAGGACACACCTACGTAGATAGAAGGTGCCCTCTACCCGACTACCCCATCCTGCAGCCTAATGGAAAAAGAGTCACAATATCCCACATCATGGCTAACCTCACTAATGTATCATATTATCATATGTGAAGCCAATGAATTCTGGTTGCCATTTAAAAAGGAAAATATAAATCTATGACCTTAAATAGACACATGATCAGCGTTAAAGAAAGTACAAAACATGTTGGATGTACCCACTTGATGTTGGATATCTGATCGTTTAAACGAAACGGTACAATTTTGAGCAGATGACAAGTTTGATGATTTATCATTATCAAGAAGGATATATATATAATATATATATGATCAAAACAAAACCTGATGTATCCAACTCAAAAACGTGGTAATTAATGTAAACGAAAACAATAAATGGTCGGTGGTCGGGGACACGACACTTGTCGGAACTGGGCACAGGGACTGTTTGTAGTCTAGACTGACTGATAGCTAGACAAGAGAGTGAGGCAGGGGAAAAGGGGGCCCTGAGTCTGAGGTAGCCTGAGTCCCCTTTTCCCCCTCCTCGGGGTCCTCACGCTCTTGTCTGCTTCTATACTATCATCAGTAGTATCAGGACTCAGACTCAGACTACCTCAGACTCAGGGCCCCATATAATAATATGATTTATGAATCAGAATATAAAATTAAAAATTAAAATGTATGAGTATGAAAACAAATATTATAATAACAATAATAATAATAATGTTAAAGTTAATATTAATAAATAATAATAATAATGTAATGTAATTTGGCAGTGGTAAGTGGTAGTAGACTAATAATATAATAATAATAATAATAATAATAGTAATAAATAACACATTGTAATTATATTATAAACTGTAGACTGGCTTAGTATCTAATCTCTTTCTCTTTTGGCTAGAAATAAGATCAAATCCAATACCATGATTTAGAAAGACCCATTTTGGGGTGTCCATAACAATAATATTATGAAAATGTCATGATCGAATAAAAAGACGAGTTAGTCTCAGGTCAGTTCCGACTGCTGGAAGACTGGCGACACTGACGCTGCAGATAGTAATAGTAGACTTAGTTATAAGTAAAAGAAGTCTACCAACGTAAAACACTTACGATCCAAGGGATGTCATATCAAGCAAATATATATAAATGTATGCTCAATTGCTTAGTTCCGTCGCTTTCCAAGGAAACATCACACTTTTACAAATGTGTCAGTACCTCACAAACAGCTTGAGATTTGATTACTTAGAGGTGGCCGAACTCACCCTCTCAAGGATTTGAGCAATATTGCCAGATCGAACAAAATATGTGGTGCACAAGAGCTTAGCAAATGGAGCAAATTCCATTTTCGTAAATTTTCACGTTTTGTCACAAAACCGAAACATATATTTCGGGTTGATTGTCAATCATATAAGCCTGTGTTTACCATATACCCATTATTTACATTTTATCTGGTTTCTAGCAGCCTCGTCACATTTTCCTTTTGAAAACCAACATGATGCAATTTGAGTTCTTCAAAAGTTAGAAAGTCCGTTATTTTCTGTCCAATCTGGTGACAAAGGATTTTGGAGTCGCCAACCTTCTGCTGCTTTATCTTCATCCGGGCTTTGTTCAGTTTGTACAGTGGATTGGACGCTTTGCCTAGGCTCAGCCGCTGACTTCTCAAGCACTTTATTACCTTACCTTACATTTCCGAGTTATGAAAGCTGCTATCATTATCAATAAATAGCAAGGCAAGCGCATGTCATTTTCGCCGCTCACCCTAACAAGCGAACCGCTGTTCTTACGACTTGTGTTGTTAACGTTCGTAGACTCTAGATACATTCCTTTATACAATTCAGGGGGAAATTTTGTCTTTAGGGTCTATTCCGAGGGTATACCGGAATAACCCAGGCGTCAGCCGCAGTGCAGCGCCGCAAAGAGTAATCAAGGTCTTGAGAAAAAAGCCAGTGCTTCCACCGGGATTCAAACCCGCGACCTCTCGAACCAAAGCCGAGTGACTTAACCGTTGTGCCACCGGCTGTACTGTTACAACATTAGCGACAACGTCATAGATAGATACTGCTTAGTCATATTGCTTCCTTAAATAAACTATTACTTTTAGTTTCTTATAGGTCTAAAAGTTCTTTATAAATTTATAGAAAAGGAAATTATAAGTCATGACAATTATGGATTTAGCTTTCTGCTCTGAATCATTAAAGAACATAATAATATTAATATCCATGGTACGAATTAACAACAAATGATATTTCCAACGACACAATACCCTGTCCAGATCTAGTCTCGATTATGCTTGTTAGTTGTTAGTCTAAAACATATTATTTATATATTATATTAACTGTCTTCTTATCTCATTGGTCTAAACATGGAAGAGAGCACACCTGCAACTGCAGCGGTCATAGCTCAAACCCGATGGCTGTTGGAGGTGGATGTGTCGCTTTATGCCGTTGTTTAGAGTTAGCGCAATCAATTGTCAAAAGAGCATCACGTGGTTCTCATCACAATTATATTTCACCCTTTGATTGGCATTGATTGCAATACAAACGCTATTTCCTAGGTACAGTAGATTCTACTTGTATCGATTTATTATCACATAAACGTGAATTATGTTACACGTATTTCCTACGTTACTTCGATCATTTAACTTATATCATTCGCGTCTCTTTGTCTGCTTTTTTAAAATACTGTAAGTAAGCCGTACTTTGTTACTAATTCTACTCGACTTTTCTGTCACTGTCACGTTTCAGTGAGTAGTTACGTCATATAGGCTATCTTTAACCCCCAAAAACCATTAGTATGAAAACAAAAGAATTTACTTTCAAAGGCAAACACAAATCGATGAGACGAATGAATCATAAAGAAAAACCAACCAACCAAACAAACAAACAAACAACAACAACAACAACAGCAACAAAATACAAAGCAACAACAAATTCAACCCAAAAAAGAACGAACAATGAAACACAAGATCAAGGGGGGGGGGGGGGGTCGAATTTGATCATAATACTAATATACTGATAATACGTAGACAAAAAAGTCATGAAATGAATGGGAGATCGTTAGGATAAATTATCTGCCCTTGATCCGACTCCCAAGAGAGGGATAGGTCCGTCATTACTGCTAATACTGCCATTTTTTGCATTGTTTACATTTTGATCTTACACATAAGATCTAGATCCAGACCATCAAGAGAGGGATAGGTCCGCCATTAGTGCTTTGTTTACTATAGATACATTAAGCCGATTTGTAATAGGGGGTGTTTTTAAAGAAGAAAAACAACATATTTTAAAGCAATACGTGAGGATCTTTGTCACACAAATTTAAGCCACATATTTCCAACAAAGTGTGCACAACAATGAAAGTGGATGGACTTTGTCATGTGAAAAGAAAGGCTAGAAATGCGCCCCGATCACGGGACTAAGCAATGAGGTGAACAAGACTCAAGACAAAGGACTATCTAGTCTTGTCCTAGTAGTAGTAGAGTCTATGCCGATCAACATTGACCACGAAAGATAAAGAACATTTCAACAAATTATAAATGTAGACTAAATCTAGATTTTTACTGAGAATTTAAATGATAAAATAACGTTTAATTATTAATTACCTCATCCAATATTAGACTCAGTTCGAACTAGACGTCTAGTCCTAGTAAAGTCTAGACATAATAATATTGAGAGAAGTCACTCTGCCATACGTATTATTAGTATCAGACTATGTTTTTTTACATAATTTCATTAGACATCTAGAATGTTTTCAAACTGTGAATCCCACTAACTTGTATAGGAAATACTGACTCCATTTCTTTATCATGTACCCCATATTGTCAGTGATGAACATACATGGTGGTACCTACCT
>JARFNW010139595.1:0-10497 GCA_031763155.1 Dirona albolineata | reverse complement strand
TTTTTGATGATAATGTACTTCCACAAGCCTATATTTAGAAGTTGCCATTATCATTTTGTCTGATCGTAGACTCTCAATCATGCATTGTGATATATATTATTATGGTATCAATGTGTGAATGGGACTCGGTGGCTTGCTCACCCACTTAAAACATCCAAGAGCCGCCACTGGACCCGGAACTCCGAACTTGCACGTGATCGGATAGTGATATAAATAGAAGGGTGTTGTCACAACTCACAACAGTGTTGTGCTTAGATTTAGATTAGACCCTGCTGAGACTCAAGACTAAGGAGTAGAGTACGGGTACGTAGTTTACAGTGTAGGCTGTAGGAGGAGTGAAAATGGACGAGGAGGTGGTGGATGGTCATCTTATCCCAAGTAACAACAACAACGACACCAATACCAATGCTCCACCAGGTGGTGAATTTGTAAAAGTGAAAGTGAAAGTAGAAGCCGAGGACTCAAACTCAAAGTCAAAGCCATGGGAATGGGAGCAAAGAATGATGTCTTCTGTGAAAATTGAAATGGTAAGAAGATGATTCCAGTCCTTAAGGTTTCTAATGATTGCGAAATGCTAAGAATCAAGAGGTTTTTACAATACAAGGACGAGGCTTTTATTCATTAGACAATGACAATAGACTAGACGTCTAGATATAGTATTGATGATATTGATTGATTATCGTCAATTGGCACCGAGTGACTCAGTGCCAATTGACGAAAACAGGGGTAAAACGTCAATTGGCACCGAGTCACTAGGTGTCAATTGACGAAAACACAGGTAAACGTCAATATTGGCACCGAGCGGTATCGAGGTACGGCACAGCCACAATTGACACCGAGCGGTCCACAATTCATAGTCATAGGGTTACAAAAAAAGCTCAAAAATCTATGTGGGCAAATAGTCACTCCGTTTAAAATGGAGAGTTCCAATCATGCCCAGTTCTAATTGGATACAGTAACTTCGATTCCGCTTGGTTCCAATTGACGATTACTTGTCGTGTGACCGAGTGCCCTCGATACCGCTCGGTGTCAATTGACGTTTACCCCTGTTTTCGTCAATTGGCACTAAGTCATTCAGTGCCAATTGACACTACGTTATTTTTGACTCTTATTTCCTGTTGTAGCAACCGACAGACCTGAAAAACTTAGTTGATAATAATGTTGTTTCCATTCAAATGAAATTTGAATACTAGACATATAATGATTGAGAGTGTGTAGTATGATGGTCAATCAATGTTGTCATTTTTCACCCAAGTGGTCAGTGTTGTCACAGGGATCACTGTTGTTTTGGCTTTAAGTTTAAGATAGCTGGTAAACATCTAATATTATAATTATTATTATGGCTATGGTTTGGGGCTATTGGGGTTTGGTTGTAAGTTTGATAGAGCACCGTGAACCTCCCTAACGAACTAAGTGATTTGTATAGTAGCAGAATTATAAATTGTTGCTGTTGTAAAAACATTACGCTTATATCGGGTGCACAGGATGAGTCCGAGAAAACATGGAAAGACAACGGTTCAGGTTAGGTTTTCATGTTTCACTTAGATGGTCGACTGTCTCTTATTGTATTGTCTCTTTCTGTTTCAATTTGAAGGAATCCAGTCAAGACCACAGAGATGACAAAAGTCTCCAGATGAGTTGTGATCAACAAATCCCTCCAGATGAAAAACACATTGTTGGCTGTTTGGAGGAGTTTAAGTTTAAGCAAGGTTGGTTGTTTTTCAATGAATGCCTTTTGGTTTCAATTTTGTCCAAGGTAGGTTGTAACAGAACTTGCACTTTTATTTTACCTGCATTGCATCATAATGATAATCACATTAATTACCATTAACCTTTAGTGCCACTCGATATTGTTACCAAAACAATTCATTTAAAACTGAGAAAAAACAACATCACAATCACATAACGGTCGAAAGGTGATTGAAGCAAGCATATATTTCGAATTTCAAGAGGCTATTTATTCATTCAAAGACACAGTGATTGTTATGTACCTACATGGGGTCGGTCGGTTAGACCCACGAGTGGCGGTAAAGGTTAAAACGCCTAATAATATTTGAAACTAGTAACTGGTCAGAAATTATGTTTTGCAGGTGCCATCATTTTTATTTCTATTTCAATTTCTATGGGTGTCCAAATGTAAGAAACCTTGAATAGAGTTTGTACCCAACATGATTTGACCAGTCCCAAATATTTTTAATTGACCCATTTTCAAGTGGAGTTGTCACATTACCCCATTATGTGTAGCACATTTTTAATTATTTACCCTTTTCAATGTTATATGCATTAAAATGGGGCGTTGGTGGCTGAGCAGTGAGCACGACTCGACTGTTGATGTTGACAAACCATGTCTACTGTCGCCAGTGAATAGACGGGTGACAGCCTCTCAACGACAAAAAATATATACATACATAATGAAATGTATTGGCTCACTGGCGCTTGTGTCCTTAGGTAAGATACTTTGTCCTGCTTAACTCGTCCTATCAGAGACAGACGTTTAATTCGGAGATCCCCTCGGTTATAAGCAGCGTTTGTCCTTGTCCCAAAAATTGTATTCGCGCCTAACAGGCAGCGTGTGGCGTATTAAGTGTTGAGTGTTCCGTTGCTTATCCGGGGTAAATGTGTTACTGAAAAGCGCTTAGAGCATGGTGATGATCTTCCTTTTCCTCTTCCTCTTCCTCTTTTTCCTCTTTCTCTTCCTCTTCCTCTTCCTCTTCCTCTTCTTCTTCTTCTTCTTCTTCTTCTTCTTTTTCTTCTTCTTCTTCTTTTTCTTCCTCCTCTTCCTCTTCCTCTTCCTCCTCTTCCTCTTCGTCTTCCTCTTCCTCTTCTTCTTCTTCTCCTTCTTCTTTTTCTTCTTCTTCTTCTACTTCACACCCCCCCCCCCCCCCATTCCCCACTCCCAATAATAGTTCATGCGATGCAGTGTGTAAGTCTTAGCGCAAATGTAGGTGCAAACGAATTCAAACAAGAGCAAATAAACAACAAGGCAGCGATTTATTTGTTCAACTGTTTACTCACGACGACCGTAAAGCCACTCCAATCCCTCCCCAACCTCTTTTAGGACTGGTGTTGGTGATGTAAACATGCTTTGCAGGTTGACCTGCTCGTTGCTGGACTGGGGGACGGCTAAAGAGGATCACAGTGTCATTTCATACAGACCTGCAATGTGTACCCTTCCCTTGTCTGACACAAACCACCCTCTGGCTTAGTGGGTAACACTGTCACTGAGATTCAGAGGTTCCAGGGGTCGAATATTTGAAAATATAAAAAATTCAGCCCTTCGCGCGACCCCTTCGTTGCCTAGGCATTCCTAGGAAGGAGTGAAGATAGTCCGTCAACCGTTAGCCTGATATCAACAGGAATCACCCATGTTGTCCAAGTGAGCAATCAGGGGTTAATAATCTTGCCCAAGGGGGGAAAAAACGAAACGAAATGTCTGAAGCGGGGCTCAAACATTGTCTGCCCAGGTAGCAGTGAAATCTGTTATCCACTCAGCCAACTCGCCCACAGATCGACTATTAGGAAAATATAAAGAAAAAGATGACCTTTTACAAATATATATTATAGTCTTCATCGCCACCCAGGTACAGGCTCACAGATTTTACTCCATTTAATCAGAATCTTCCCCCAAGCAGACCGTGCCCTTCTGAACTCCCTGGGGAACATACAGAAGACCAGCCTGTCAGGCTGCATCATGCCAGCATATCGCACACTGGCAGTATATTTCTCTTGGCTGCAGCTTGGTAGTCGTTCAAACATGATTCAAGCGAGGACAAAATGTGTAAAGAGTCTTTCCCAAGGACTCACATCGGTAGCGCTGCCAGGGTTCGAACACTGGATGTCTTTATTTTAAGTCCGACAGCCTACACCTTTGACCACCTAGATAAATATGGGTTTAAATAGTCCTAACCGCATACTGGTGTAGGCTCACAGACGTTACACCCTACTTACCCCTCCCCCATTTGCCCCCACCCTTTTCCTTCCTTTATGAACAAGAAAACACGCAATGCTGGTTGTTTACGTATAGGTACAGAAAAAACAAACTACAAACATGTTAATTTGTCACCGGGGGCGCGTTTGGCGTATTTTTCTTCATTTGACAGAAAAAGAACCTTTTTTTTTTGGGGGGGGGGGGGTAAGCGGGTGGTGGTGTTGGTGGTTGTGGTGGGAGGGGGGGGGGTCAGTTGTGAGGAAACATTCTGTCCAGAGTAGGCCACTGTGACAGCGTAAACAGAATGATAGTGATCACAAGAACAGAAAATAGAAATAAGATTTTCGTCGAACCCATGCCTGCTACGACCACTCCGCCTCATCGTAAACAGAAAACAGCCCACTAACTACCTCTCGACTAATCCGCCACCAAAAGATGGTTTCATAGTTCATAGTCCAGATAATAATAATATTATAGTGAGAGTTGCCATTCACGACTACGCCCATTTCATGTGGCCGATCACCTCAGCGAGACCATCTGGCAGTGCTCGCTCCCACCTCATTTATTGTGACAGTGTAATTAGTTTTTGTTGACCGAATTCATTATCTTGAATTGATCGTAGCTACCTAAAGCAGACTCATTATTGTATATTTATATATTAGTTTAAAATGGCAATAGCAAATATAGCAGAATGTTACCTTGGGGTTTGCACTCTTAGTTATAAAAGTGGAGGAGATTTTGCCTTCACCATCATCGCCATATTTACCATCGCCATCACCACCACCACCAATACTACACCCCCCCCCCTTTCATCTACACACTGACATTACCTCCTTCAACAAGTACATTATTCCCCTCCTACCGCCACCCTATCGACTGACATCAAAGCAAACTCACAAAACCAACCCCATCATACCTCAAGCCATTCCAACAATTAATCAAACCACTTCCATCCATTAACTTCCCAAAATCAACAACACATCCACCGCCCTGTTATGCAACCTGAACCCCATCACACCTCCTGACCCTATGAATTAGCCGACAAAAGCCCTTTAGTGCGGGTAAACAGTCACACTGTCACACCGTAACTGCCCCCCACCTTCAGAAAAGAGATAGAAAGGTATGCAGCGACTAACGGGAGACATCAGGGACATCAAATCAAACCAGATACATACCTGGTGTAGTTGCATAATCACCATCTAGTAAAACACCATCCACACGACGGTGGTCATTACATTACGTACAGGTATGCCTTGCTTCTTTTCATCACTGATTGGTCCGAACACCGATGGTCAACCGGGCGGAAAATTAATTCAGAGGTCAATAAACTCGACACAGGTGGACATGTTTACATTTGCTTATTAGTTATAACTTATTAATAGTGTAAACCTCTTACACATTATAAGGTACAGAGAAACAAATTATGTAGGGTAGGGTTCACATAGCGTTTCTCATTAACAGGACAATATCGTCAGAAGATTTTCCCCTGCAACTTGACCTTGCTATTCGGAAAGAGACGAATAAAAAATCACAAGATTCCTTTTTCACCATTGGAAAGTTGTTGTCACGGTACTTTTTACTCGCAATAGACCGAGGTCTTGGAAATGGAAAAACTCAAGCAAACGGTTTTCACCAACGGAGTGGTTAATCACACAATTGTGCGAACAACTGGTATGGTTAATCGCACAATAAGCGACCGTTCGTTTGACTTTCATTACTTTCAATGTGGCTCTATTGTGCGAATGACATGTATGGTTATTCGCACAATAAGCGACCGTTCGTTAGAAAAATGGCGACCTTTCAATGTGGCTCTTGATTTTCCACGTTTCAAGAATTTTCAGAAGCACTTGAGCGTTTTTCTACAAGCTCCTCTACGCAGTTTGTGAAAAGAACATCAACAAAGATAAAGGATCCAGCTTTAGCCCACCAATCGACGACTTACAACAATTGTGCGAATAACTGTATACGGTTATTCTCACAATTGTGTGAATAACCGCAGTTTTCACCAATTAGACGTCATGCCGATAATGATATTTGAATATCGTTTCATTGGTAAAGTCATCATAAAACCCTCGGAATTCAAATCTCGACATGTTGGAGGACTTGCGAAATAAATGAATAGGGGTCTGGCTGACTAATGGTAAACAAAATAATAGCAGGAAAATGATGCAATGCCAGCGAGAGAGACAATAAAGGAGGATCTGGTTGTCGTGTTTGGATGATCGGCCACATAGAATGGGCGTAGTCGCACTCTGTTATATTGTGTTTAAAGCCACCATTTGGAGGGAGTGGCTGCATAGCTCAGTTGGTAGCGAGTCGGTCTGTTGTTGTCGGCAAGGCGATGCTGTTGTTGGGTTCAATCCTTTTCCTATTCTTGTTTATTGCCACTCACTGGCACTGCTACTGCTACAATTCCTGCTATTATTATGTTGGGTCTCCTGAATTTCACACTCCTATCAACTCAATTCGCCATGTTCTTTTTGGGTACAATCATATTCGGGGACAAATATAACACATGCACACACACACACGCGCACACACACACACACACACACACACACACACACGAACACGCACTCACGAACACGCACACACACACACGAACACGCACACACACGACACACACACACACATACGGCTCTAATATTGCCAGCTTAAGATTGCCTTGCCGGTTTGTGTTTCATATTTGATATTTTCTGTGTTTGTTAGCTGACGAAAGGGACACCCGGAACGTTCGTTGTTTTTGTGACTCGTTTTACACTTGGACTATACTAGTACCAAAGCACTGTGAAATCACTTTTAGAATTAAAACTTGATTGCGCCTGCGTATAAATTAGAAATTTATGAAAACTTTCACACATTATAGAAACACTATACAAAAGAACGCCCCAGTAAGCAACACCATTCTATGGGAGCCGACCCATGGGCATTCAGAACGTGGAGGGCAACAGCTTATCTACGTAGACATGCTAAGGAAAGACACTGGTCTGACTTCAAGCGAGCTGAAGACTTGCATGAAGGACAGGAAGACCTGGCGTTCCATCAATATCCGAGGAGAATACTCGACCAGATGATGATGATGATACTATTTTTTCTAAACAGCAGCGTATCCCTTATTTTGTCATTAAAAAGAAAACACCATATCATGTATCATATTATGTTATATATCATATTATATTCCATTTTGTCAACACTTATAATTTCTCTCTTGGGATTAATAAAGTATATCTTATCGTATCGTATCTTATATCATGATAACTCAACAGAAAACGAGACACAACAGAAAAGAAAGAAGCGCATAGTTTGACAACGACTGTCTACTTGCTGTGTGCACTGAAGCGTGTACATACCTTCATAAGCATTTCACATACACCGTGTGTTACCGGCTTGAATAAATCACAATGACAACAACTGTGGAATATTTTATACGTTTCAATTCATTACATAGACGACAATGCCGGTATTTCATTTTTTTGGCATTTTTGTGTGTGTATTACTTTCAGACAATAACGTCGCATAATTGTGTGTTTGAGCATGAAGGGGTGTCGGATGTGTGCATAGTATGTAGGTACACACACACACCCGGCACACACATACATACGTGCTCATACATATTATTATCTATGTTTGTTTGTATGTGTGTGTGTGTGTGTGTGTGCATGTGTGTTTATATGTGTGTGTGAGTGTGAGTGTGTGTGTGTGTGTTTATATGTGTGTGTGAGTGTGAGTGTGTGTGTGTGTGTTTATATGTGTGTGTGAGTGTGTGTATGTGTGTTTATATGTGTGTGTGAGTGTGTGTGTATGTGTGTATGTGTGTTTATGTGTGTGTGTGTGTATGTTTATGAGTGTGTGTATGTGTGTTTGGGTTTGTGTGTGTTTGTGTCTTTTCTATATCCATATGAAAAGTTCTGCAAAAATGAATGTTTATATTATGTATGTGCAAGTTTTTCCTTTTTTAGATACGTATTAGGAAGTTTAAGAATTATAAAAAGAATATAACAAATATTAAAAAATAAACAAACAAACGGCTAAGTGACGTAGATATAAGCCACGGATGACAAAATATAACTGCAATGAGTATACGAGTATGTGTGACTGACTATCTGAGAGGGTTTTTCTACATGCAGCCGATAGCAAGATTATAAGTTATTTATCAACTACACATTCTTGATCAGATAGCTTTTTACATCAAATATACATCTAAGCCTCTTCCGCTTTACTTTGCTCCCACTTCAGCACGTGACAAACAACTTTCCAATGGTGAATAAGGAATCTCATGATTTGTTTTCGGTACTTCTCGAATAGCAAGGTCAGGTTGCTGGGGAAAACCTTCCAGCGATCTTGTCCTATAACCCAGCATGCAATGTTTATCAGAAGACCACGGAAGACCAACAATCATTGTTTTTTGGTGGCCTTTAGCTTTATCTCCCTCGCTTGCAGCCTGTGGAAGGAATTGGGTCAATATTATCGTTATTACGATTGCCATAAAGGCAAGCAAAGGGGGAATAAACCTTATAATGTTTCTCATGCGGTGATAAAAACGAGTTATCTCCCCAGAGAAAAAATTATTGAAAAATATCAGGAGACCCGCTGAAGCTAAGAGTGTTCCAATGGACAAAAAAAGGGAATGGGTTGGAGGCTTCTAGGAAACATGACAAAACAGAAAGGCGACGTTTCGGCCAAATGCCTTCGTCATGCGACGAAAAGAGACGATCACACAAAAACATCAAAACAAGTCAATAATAACTTGAAGGCCATTGCCTCTGGAACGAAGAATGGGATTGAGTGAACGAGAAGGGAGGAGATCATAGAACGATAAGAAATGAGGACAGATGAAAAGATAAGAGGTTGGCATTATGGCCATTTCGGCATGATTATGGTTGCATAGGGTTTCTATCCGTTTGGTTTCTGAGGATCAAGAGTTCAAATACCATTACTTTGGGATCATTTAGTGCAAACTTCATTCCCGTAATCATCATCATCATCATCATCATCATCATCATCATCATCATCATCATCATCGCCGCCACCACCACCATAACCACAACCACCACCAGCACCAGCACCGCCGCCGCCGCATCATCATCATCATCATCATCATCATCATCATCATCATCATCGTCAGCATCATCATCATCATCATCATCATCATCGTCATCATTATTATCGCCATAATCATCATTATTATGTGAGAAAACAAATGCTGCGAATCGCTATGACTGCGTCATAATTTGAGAATGATTCAATGCCGAGGGATGTCAAATAGGATTGTGCCAAAATGTGCTAACAGTTTACGTGGGGACTGTGAAGGCGGGCGCTGAAGAAGAAAATGCATTAGAGTGGTCAGAGTGGTCAGAATGGGGATTTTAGATTCGCGACATTGCACCCAGCAGTAAAAAGTTAAACGATGGTGGAAATAAATGTCCTAAATTTGTTGTCCATGAAGTTTCTTGATCTTGCTCGTTCTGTGTTCAGCAATGCATGGCTTTCGAGCTTTGTGTGGTTTTGAATGAGGGTGATGGATGCGCCTTTTAGGTTTGTACAAGTATAAAGCGAGACAAACAAATAAATAGTGAAAGAAATATTTTAACTAGATTTTAAATCCTGGTACGACTGCTACTTTTACTACTACTACAAGTACTGCTATTACAACTACTACTATTGCTATCACAACTACTAGAACTACCACTACTACCACTATTACAACTGTTACTACTACTACTACTACTACTACTACTACTACTACTACTACTACTACTACTATTAATACTACTGCTACTACTACTACTACTACTACTACTACTACTACTACTACTACTACTACTACCACTACTACTACTATTACTACATCAACAACAACTACTACTACTACTACTACTACTACTACTACTACTGCTACTACTACTACTACCTCTACTACTACTACTACTACTACTACCACTACTATCACTATTAATACTACTACAACAACTACTACTACTACTACTACTACCACTACTACTACTACTACTACTACTACTGCTACTACTATTACTACAACAACAACAACAACTACTACTACTACTACTACTACTACTACTACCACCACTAGTACTACTACTACTACTACTACTACTACTACTACTACTACTACCACTACTACTACTACTACTATTACTACTACTACTGCTACTTCTATTACTACTATCACTACTAACACTACAACAACAACAACAACAACAACTACTACTACTACTACTACTACCACTACTACTACTACTACTACTACTAACACTACTACCACTACTACTACTGCTACTACCACTACTACTACTACTACTACTACTACTACTACTACTTACTACTACTACTACTACTACTACTACCACTACCAACTGCAGTCTACAAAAATTTTTAAACATAATCAAAGATCCCATACATCCCCTAGAAAGCCATATCATTAAGTCCAAGCGTACGCATCGTCTTTTATCAATTAAAACAAGGACAGAGAGGCACCGTAGATCGTTTTTACCTTATAGTGTTAGACTTTTTAATTCTTTAGAGAATAATGTGTAATGACTTATTTTCCC
>JARFNW010139584.1:0-10498 GCA_031763155.1 Dirona albolineata | reverse complement strand
CACAGCCACTCATCCACCAATGCCACAGCCACTCATCCACCAATGCCACAGCCAGTCATCCACCAATGCCACAGCCAGTCATCAACCTATGCCACAGCCACTCATCCACCAATGCCGCCACAGCCACTCATCCACCAATGCCACAGCCACTCATCCACCAATGCCACCGCCAGTCCTTGGCAATATAGTTGTGAAGGCAATACCTTGCTATATATCAGCTGTACACAACTCGACTGTTGGTGTTGACAAGCAATGTTTATCGTGGCCAGTAAATTGACGGGTGATCAACCCTGACTTAACCACTGCGCCACCGGCTCACCCTGCCAGTATGTTGGTATGATGCGCCCAACAGGCTGGTCTACTGTATGCTAGGGTGATCTAAACCTGTCAGGACAATATTTATACATAATGAAATGTACTGGCTCACCGATGCTTGGGTCCTTAGGTAAGACATTTTGCCCTGCTTACCTCGTCCTATCGGCGGAGACAGCAGACTTTAAATTTGGAGGTCCCCTCGGTTGAAATTTTAAGCAGCGTTGTCCTTGTCCAAATTTGTATTTGCGCCTAACAGGCACCGTGTGGCGTATTAAGTGTTAAGTATTTAAGCAGGGGATCAGCCTACTGTGCCAATAAACCTTGTTCGTACAAGAAGCAATACACTGTTCAATATTACTCATATCAGGACCAGACAACATGGTATTGTATTGTAGTTGTAGCCTGAGGGGTTCACCCAACAGCTATAAAAACTGGAAATTTGACCAAAGAGGCAATTAGCCTCTTCTTTTAAATAAAAAAAAACCCCCATCCAATCCACCCACTTTTCACACCACCTCAACTTCCTTGCATTCAATCATGACAAAATTGAAGAATAAAAAAAGAATGTAAAAAACGATGTTGGTTGATTTTTTTTCTTCCCCAGTGGGTATTGGAACAAGGGAGACAACACATTTATTTTTGCAGGGAATTTCAAGTGATCACAAGTTGTGTGCCTTTGACGTGGGAACGTTCATCATCTTTTTAGGGTGTGCAAATTGGTAAAAAAAAAGCCAAAAAACCACAAAAATGTATCATCATCATCATAGGTGAAAAGGAACAAATGGAGAACAAACCAGTCAATCAATCTTCGTGACAAATGTGAGTATCCTGATGTATAAAAATCCATTCTCCACAAGACATTTACTACAAAAATCAAATTTAGTAAAGTGTCATCAACTATCTCAGGAACACGGGTTTGCTCTTCCGTAGTTTTTGAAATTGAAATTTTCAGGAACAAAAATTAATTCATGCTTTTTTCCAACACGTACATATTATATTTTCTTAAAAAAGGGACTGAAACTTGACTCAACAATTCATGATCAAGGAATATCAAATCTCTTCTTTTTTAAAATATTTTTTTACAAAAATAAGTTCATGTCTTCGTCGTAATGATAGATAAGTGATCTTACAAAATTTTTAAGAAAGAAAAAATATATTAAAAATTAAAAAAGCAAACCAAAGCAAACAAGATGACAGCAAGGGGATTACTCAGACCTCGCTCCCTTTTCTTGATTAATTCCGTAACGGACCCACTTTTCAGGAAATTAGAAAGTTTAAAAAAATGAAAAACTTGAATTTAACATTTCGGAACTGAACTAAACAAAACAAACCACTACAGCTATATTCCTTCACTATTCATTTCCCTTTTGGTTCAAAACTAATAATTGCATCAAAATGACCACAAGTACTTTTAAAACGAAACAACATAAAACACAACTACAAAAATTGAAAATCTACACAGTACAAAAATAATGGAACTGCCCCTCGAAAAACCCAACAAAACAAATTTAGACATGATTAGTTTTCAATGGCTTCTTGATTGAATTATTTTCTTTAGTATGAAGGAAATATCACAATATTACGCAAAAATTGGCACTCAAAAAAACATTTGTAGGAAAACAAGGGGTGTGTGTTAACATTGACACATATCAATTTCAGACAGGTGTGTTAACAATAATATCGACACAAATCATTTTCAGACAGGTGTGTTAACATGAACACATCATTTTCAGACAGGTATGTTAATAACAATACCATTGACACATATCATTTTCAGACAGGTGTGTTAACAATACCATTGACACATATCATTTTCAGACAGGTATGTTAACAAATAACATTGTCACATATCATTTTCAGACAGGTGTATGGATCATTCAATTTAATTTGCAAAAAAAAATTGAACTGAAAACAGACATAGGAAAAACAAAAACAAAAACAAAACCCAAACCAAACAAACACTGGAAGGCGCGGGCTGCATTCGACAAAAATCGAAAACTAACTAACAATACATTTGGTGCGTGATGTGCCGAGCTATTGAACAATGACGACAGGGTCAGACACAACAAATCCGACAAGCTCTTCGTAGCACTGTCGAGTGAGTCAATTATTCCAAGGATGGATCAACTTGCCGACGTGGATGCATTACACCACGGACAGACATGATCATTTACAGCGACAAGAAACCAGACAAAACACAAATCAATTCTATTGTAATCGCGTGATAATATGCTTACTACGATCAAGGAACATTATTGTACCTCCGTGACTCGGAACAATTTGTTTGTGCTTTCATCATCATTTATATATTTTAAAAAACAAAATGTAAAAAAAAAAGTTGATACAACTCGGATTAGATTTATAAAAACTTCAACGAAGCTGAGCAAGTCAAGCCTTGTGATTTGTTATCTTCCATAAAGACACATGTTCTAACTTTACTCATTGTAGTTTTTATTCTTAGCGATTTTGATGATGATGTAATCAAACTGAAAACCAATTTGACGATAATTTACGTTGTCAGAGCAAAATTACCTATAATTGATGGCGCCAACACATTTAACCATTTTCAGTGGAATATCTACTGACTTCAACGACTGCATTGTTTTGCTTATGTCTTCAAAATCATAAACATAATATTATATATATATTTTCTCCTAAGAGTTCATAGAACTTAGATTAGGTGTACAAAAAATAATTCAACACAGCTTTGCAGGAGCTTTGAGTCCTGTCGTGTTTGTCATCTGCTTGAACTTTGTGCAATGTCTTAACCTTTCGCCCACAGCGCCAAAAAGCGCAGCAAGTTTGGCTAATAAGTTATAGGCCTACATATTGAAGTGGTTGAGCTTTATACTGTGTTGATTGTATTCTTACAGAGTTTTCGCTAATGCAATCAAACCGTATAAACCTTTTTTTCTGGCGAATATCTATATTTTGTATTTCTTGCACAGTCACCCAATCTAGGTCTAATCAGATTCATTTCTTTAAAAAATAAAAAAAAGTTCATATAAAAGAAATGTTAATGAATGAAGTTAATTTTGGTGACAAAAATGTGGACATAAAATCATTTTTCCATAATACATTTTTTCAAGTCACGACGTTCAACGAATATGAATATTATAGCCATCACAAATGACAAACAATTTGAAGTGCAACAGGGGTCTTGTCAAACAAAGTAACAAAAAAAAAACCAACCCAACAAACTTCATAGGCTGTTTATTTGGAAAACGATATGTTTGGGGTCACAAAGGGTATTTTGGGACAAAAAAAGCAGGGAAAATTTGTGTTTCTTTGTATATGTTTCATCCTCGTCATAGGTTTTTGTTTGTTTTTTATCCTGATGTAAAAATATCCTTATTTGATTCAAACAAAAAAACCTCGGAAAAATAACTTAGAATTTTCGCAGTAATATTAGGAAAACTCTCAATTACGATTGATATATCCGACTCCATTTCATCAATCCAATCTTACATAGTAAATCCACCAACAATCCGTTGTTCTTTGGGTATTCACCGCCTTCCTCTTCTTTCCTTTGACAAAGAAATTGCTATTTCTATCAAGTAACCAAGACATGCAAAAAACAGCGAACAATTGACTTGGCCAACATTGTAAAAAATACACAACGTTATTATGAAACACTTTTATAAAAAATACACAATACACGCTACCACCCAGAGTTCATAGCAAATATGATTGTCAGTAAGTCCATTTAAACATCAGCATTACAGAAACACGTCACAAAGTAATAGTAATCAAAACATAGCCCAACGACGTATGTCCCAAAATACAAACTGGTTCTATCTAACTGGGCAATTTGACAACGTTGTAAAGGTATGTACGGTAACAAACTTTTCAAACCCGTCAACTTTACTTCTTTTTATTTCTTTCCCACTTATCTCTTTGCCCTGTTGAAGATCAGCCTTTGTTGTTTCATGGGAATGCAGTTGTAATTCTTCACCTTTTTTTAAGTTTCAACTTTCCTTCATCATATCATTTCTCAAATATTCCAGAACAACAGTTTCTTTATTTCTTCAATATTTTAATCCATTCAAATTCATCTTTAGGCTCATCGTAATATAACTTCAGATTACAATCATTATCATATATATATACACACACTCACTCTTCAAACGGATAACATGAAATGTTTGGGGCAGTTCAAATCGATTCTGATTAAAACACCATCTCAGATTATCGTTATTTTCAACAACAAAAAACTGACATAAAAAACAAAAATAAACCAAAAACAAACTCGAAATAATGTGACTAGCAACAATAAAACAATTTTTTTTGCTAGTTTCTGAGAGAATAAAGATTTCAGACTAAGCGTTTCTCAAGATCTTATGGCGTCCCATCTCGTAAACTGTGACAAAAAAAAGACAAAAAAAATTTATTGTAAAACGTGATATTAATTTTTGTCATATTGATATTGGAAAGTGATTCTTGCGTCACGTCTCAGTGACACGTTCAAAAATAGAATCAGATAGTAGTAGGTCAACATTAATAATAATAATAAGTGGTGAGATGAATATCATCCAGAATATCTCTATATCAAAATAGATTGGTATGAGCTGTCAAAACCCTTCTTTTATTTTTGAGGTTCAGGAAAAAAAATACACACAAAAATATAGTCAAGTAATTCTTATGTACAATTATCATTAAATTCAATCTGTTGTGCTCGCCATCGTCGTCGTATTCCTCCATGTTCATAACGGTAAAAACATTTGTTATTCAAACAAACAAGAAAATAGATGTGCAAATTTTTCAAATGTTTTCTCTTCCTCAATGTTGTAAAAAAAAAAATCCTTTGGCTTCTTAACTCTTCTCTTCCAGACAAAACCTTCTTTCACCGTCAATCTTCTCTCTCTATCATCATCATCATATCATTATTATCATCATCATCATATCATTATTATCAACATCATCATCATATCATTATTATCATCATCATCATCATCATCTTCCACTAAAGTCCACACAAATCATTCCCTCCTCCTCCTCCTCTATCTTCTTTACTTCTTAGCCTCCAATCAGTCAATCCCCTCCTCCTGACCAACAACAACTCCCTTCACTCCAGGCCCTACTCCAATCATCTTTCTCAGGCCACAGTCCCACCAGCCCCCTGCCTCTCCTTCTTCACAACGTCTCCGTCCATCTCTGACAAACTGCTCCCGTTGGACATGTTCAGATCCACCATCTTGGGGGCGTGTCCCAGCCACTCCTTATCCTCCATGTCCAGCCATTCCACCGTGCTCAGGAACTTCTTCCCACTGAACCCTCCGATGGCAAACAGGCGACTGCCGATGGTGATGGCACTCAGGTTGGCCCTGGGGGTCAGCATGGGGGGACCCACCATCCACTGGGACGTCTCCGGGTTATACAACTCAACCGACGTAAGGGACTGAACGCCGTCACTGCCACCCACCACCACCATTGTCCCTGGAGAAAAACAAATAAAACAGTTGTATATAAATAAACAAAAAATAATAGCGTTGAGATAACATAGTAAAAAATATTTGGAGACCCGCTGAAGCTAAGAGCGTGCTTCCGTTCAAATAAGATGGAGGACATGTTTGTTGTGATCTCTGCATGCATGATGGACAAAATTTAGTCGGTGGGAAGTAAGTGTGTCCTGCATTGCACCAAGATGTGTGAGATGTGTAATATCGATGCTCCACATTTTCTTAGATACCGCCACCCTGGAGTCATACTCTCCAAATAGAAATTTGTCTTTAGGGTTTATTCCGAGGGTGGACCGGAATAACCTAGGCGTCAGCCGCAGAGCCGCAATGTGGGATCGAGGTCTTGAGAAAAAAACCAGTGCTTCCACCAGGTTTTGAACCTGTGACCTCTCGAACCAAAGGCGAGTGACTTAGCCACTGCATCACCGGCCTTATCAAACCACAGATCTTTTGGCATTCTATAATAACAGGCTCTTCCATGACAATACGCCAAAACTTCGTCATCTTAAGAACAGTTAAAACTTGGAACAAATGAAAAAATTATAAATCCATTAACGGTTAAAAAAAAGGCATTGATTAAGAGCTCCATACTTTTCAATATGTATATATTTGTGTTTATCCAGTCCCCATTGTACTACAGAAAGCAGGGTAGGGGCCAGCCATATGTCAAGCTGTGAAAGGTGTACATGACAAATGGAAGTTATCCAAATGGCAACGAGGACCAAAACCACTCTTCACCTAACACATGGCTAGAAAGACTCTGCATCAGACATTAAAGACGAGTAGGTGGTGAGCCCATCCGCGTTAATTATGAATATTTGTTTGTTTGTTATCCGTAATTAAACAGTGTAGGGTCCAGCTCTGTGTCTAGCTGAGGACAGTGTATCAGGCAGAAGCCATCGATGCACAGACCCAGGTAAAACTTATCCAGGCTAAGTGCAAGTCTGTGCCCAGCTAGTGCATATGACCCGATACAGAGCTGGAAAATCTATGAATCAAGATTGTTAAGGCAAGCAGGGGATCAGCCCACTGTGCCAATATACCTTTTTCAGTACAAAAAGCAATACACTGTTCAATATTACTCATATCAGGACCAGACAGCATGATATTGTATAAATACCTATGTACATGATTTCTTCTTTTTCTTAATAATTATGTCTTAAATATTTTGAAATGATTACTGGGAGATATATCGAGTATTCGGAGGCGAGGTGGCCTATTGGTTAGGACAGCCAACTCTCATGGCGAAGGTCGTGAGTTTGAATCCCATCCCAGACACTTCGCTGTTTTTCTTGGGCAAAAAAACTTACTCCAATTGCCTCACTCGATGGGTACCAGCTTGCAGCTGGGGAAGTAATCTGCGATATAGACCAGCATCCCATCCATAAGGTTGACATATTGTCACACTGTCTGCTTTACGCTTTACGGAAACCGGGATAAGCACCGGCTCTCTTTATATCGGGTATTCAAAGGGTCATGTGACACCTATCAAGCCCTTGACCGTGAGTAAACTGACCGTCCACAATGTCCACACCAGCTCCCCTCCTGGCAATGTTGAGGAAGGAGGTGACCATCCACTGGCCCTCCTCTGGGTTGTAAACCTCCACACTGTTCAGGGTGTTCCACGAGTCTGTACCACCGATGGCGTACAGCAGGCCTTGGAATGCACACACGCACGTCTGGGCTCGGGCTGGAGAAACACGTGGAAGCGGAAAAACATAAAGTACGAATCAGACCGTCAATGGAGATACAGGTAATGTAGGAGTTTAATATCAATACACAGGTAATAATCAGGGTTGAAATGGCAAATGAAAAAAAATAAAAATATCTAAAAACATAAGACTAGTGAGTCTGAAATCATAGCTTGTCACTAATAATATATGAAAAAGCAAACAAGTCTAAAATCAGACAAAGAAATAAGTCTGAAATCAGACAAAAATCTGAAAGAGTTACACCCCTGATATTTTGATAATTATTATAAATCATCAGGTCACAAACGGTGCAAGTCCATTTTGGTTCATTAAAAAAATTTAGACAAATTCTATTGCAAGGTATTGGGAATAAAAAGAATTAATAATCTATGCATTGAAACAGGATTGAGAATGAATTTTCGTTGGATTTTTCATTAACAAAACCAATTGTAATGGGATGGACATGTAAAGTATTTTACCTGAAACTGAAGAAGAAAAAGAAAATTAAATCATTTTTGTATCAGAACCCTTGATCATTTCTAAAATTACAAACTGTCCGTTCTTTTTATAAAATGTTTAAATGAAACATTAATCACTGACTGGAAACAGTACAATGTGACCAACGCCAATTCAAAATTCTATATATTATATGTATGAAAATTCCTATCTGCTACCCTGAATTCTCTTCCCTTCAACTTTCAACTTACCCAAATTGAGTGAGGCGATACGAGACCATGTGTTGGTGTCAGGGTCGTACATCTCACAGTCGGCAATGCTCCTCTGGCCGTCACTGCCACCCACACAGTACAGTTTGCCGTTCAGGGTGGCCACACCTGGTCAAGGCAGATTAAAGGAATGTCAGACATGATTACAGACCATAAACAGATTAGAGAAGCACCCTCTACAAATATTTTCGAGTCCATGCTAACACAGCACGTTTTTACTTATACATATTTATTACCCATAGTTAGTTCCTGGTATGTATGATGAAATAATATGATGCTAACTGATTGATTTTCATATAACATGATGTAACGTACTTAAATGTTTTTGTAAGGCGAACTGAGCATAACTCAAGTTTTAAAAACGCACATTATATAAATAAACAAACAAATTCCCTTTATTCATCCCAGGGGGAAATTGATCTATTCCGAGGGTAGACTGGAATAACCCAGGCGTCAGCCGCAGTGCAGTGCCGCAAAGTGGGAGCGAGGTCTTGAGAAAAAAAACCAGTGCTTCCACGGGGATTCGAACCATGGCATCCAACCTCTGCAGAGAGACGGAACTTCGGTAAGATAAGGTAAGTTATTTCTTTAAAATGACGTTTCCAAATCTTACCGTGGGAAGATCTCTCCTTGATCATGTTGGCCACAAATTTCCACTGGCCGGCTGCGGGGTCGTACCTCTCAACACACGACAGCTCCTTCCATCCGTCCGACCCGCCACACGTGTAGACGTAGCTACCCAGGGCTGAGGCACTGAAGCGCCCCCTGGCAGCCTTCATCGGAGACAGGCCGGTCCACAGGTTGTCTGTCAGGGAGAAAGCCTCCACACTTTGGAGACACTCACCTCTGTCGTAACCACCTAGGGGAAAACAAGTCATAAACAAAAAATAAAATCAAAACCATGTTGGGTTGTTTGTTTTTTGTTTTTTGCATGAGGCATAAATCATATAAAGGGATGAGGCATAAATCATATAAAGGGATGAGGCATAAATCATATAAAGGGATGAGGCATAAAGCATATAAAGGGAGGCGAGGTGGCCTAGTGATTGGGACAGCAGACTCTCATAGCGAAGGTCATGGCTTCAAATCCTATCCCAGACACCTCATTGTTTTTCTTGGGCAAGAAACTTTACTCCAATTGTCTCATTCGACTCGGGTGTAAAAATAGGTCCCAGTTTATAGCTGAGGAAGTAATCTGCAATAGTCAAGGGTGGTATTATGTCACTCTGTCCGCTCCATGCCACGGAAACCGAGATAAGCACCGGCTCTGTGGGCCTCAAGTCTCTTTTTTAAAAACACAGCCACAGAATGGTCAATTATTGAGGATTATTTTCATTTTCTAAGATCCTAAATCCGGGACGGTCCAAGAGGAATCGGTACAGTTGGCAGGTCGTATGATACGATGACCCCGAGTTGACCCCACCCCAAACTCACCGAAGACAACAATCTGGCCATCCAGTGCCGTGGCTCCCATGGCGCATCGGGCCGTGCTCATGGATTCCAGCGGGGCGATGGAGGCTTTGCGGAAGGTGGGGCTGGCACCCCTGGCGTTCAGGGCGACGGCAGTTGGCGAGTCGGGGTCTCCAACTGACCCGCTGCTGTCGTTGGAAGCAGCCGGTCGCACATGCACCGACACAGCCATCAGTTGACCGTCAAGCACGGCAATGGACAGGTAGGCATTTTCTGGTAAAGGAGATGAGATAAGGTAAGTGCATCTTCATTTGTGCGTGGATTTAAATTATTTGGATACAGAAACAAATCAAAACATCACGTTAAAAATCTACCATGGCCAATTTGTACCTACCTCTTGTCTTGCGTGTGGCAATAAATGGACCACTCCCGTTCGGCCACACTGACGGCCTCCCCACCCCCAACTCTCCCCTATCCATCATGGCCATTTTGAACCTACCTCTAGTCTTGCGCGTGGCAATGATGGACCACTCCCGTTCGGCCACACTGACGGCCTCCTCGGGATTGAGGGAGAATTTGTGGAAGGGCTGGCTGGGTCCTCCCTTGGATGGCGTGGAGCACATGGGGCGGGCACCTGGGGTATTCGTCTTGCTCTGGGAAAGGTAGAGATATAACAGACATCATTATCATCTTGGTTGTTGAATTTGTCACAGAGCTGCCAACAACAACTGTGATCTTTTGGATTCATTCCAAAGCGGACACAAATTATATTGGACAAGAATAAGAATTCTTATAGAAAATGATTTGGGAGAGAGGTTGAGATAGGGAGGGGGAGAGAGAGAGAGAGAGAGAGAGAGAGAGAGAGAGAGAGAGAGAGAGAGAGAGAGAGAGAGAGAGA
>JARFNW010139573.1:0-10499 GCA_031763155.1 Dirona albolineata | reverse complement strand
TGTGTGTGTGTGTGAGAGAGAGAGAGAGAGAGAGAGAGAGAGAGAGAGAGAGAGAGAGAGAGAGAGAGAGAGTGTGTCTCTCTCCTCTCTCTATGAAATTGCCTTCAAAGTTATTGATAAGACCCAAATATTCAATTCTCATCCAACCCAATGATTTGTCGCCATATCTTTTCCAGTTCATCCACAATCTCAACAAGCTGAAGAGATTCCTAAAACAGGCAGAATTGGACCACTATGCTTTGTTTAGGTAAGAGTAAGAGAATGCTTTACAATCTTCCACTATTGTTCATTGAATGTTATGGTAGCGTGCCATTGGTGACCAGGTGTGCAACTTGGCCATGTTACACAATACAATCTCATACAGTCATACAATGTTTATGTTTCTGTGTGACAAAGTCTTCGAACAACCTGAAAAGTTCAGGTACATCTAATTTGCAACCTCCATTCAACATTGTTGATCAATAATCTTGACTTGAAATTGATTGTCTGCTGAAAATTCAAGCAAGGTCCAAGTGGCATCTCTTAATCTTTTATGCTTTAATGACTGGTAGCGTTCGTTTTTGTTGTTTTTAGGGTTCCATTCCTGATTTCCTATAATACGGTAATCAAACAGTGTAGGGACCAGCAGAAGGGGGGGCAGTGCACAAAGCATAAGGAGTTAATATGCAGACCCAGATAAAAATTTATCGAGATAGGCACAATTCTGTGCCCTACTCTTACGAATGACCTAATACAGAGTTGAGAATTATATAGATCAAGAGTTATAAGGCAAGCAGGGGATCAGCCCACTGAGCCAATATACCTTTTTTTGGTACAAGAATCAATGCACTGTTTGATATCATTCATATTTTGAAGCAGACAACATTATATTGTAGCCTCAGGTTTGCACCCATCAGCTGTAGAAACATTGGAAATTGTAACAAAGAATCTAAAAAAATTCTTTCTATTTCCAATCATGCAGAGCCCTGTCGTACCTGAAGAAATGTGGCTGCGGCAGTTTGATATTACGCTACGTCAAGTTGGATGCTGGTTCTGAGACTAAATCTGTTCTGACGGTACTGGAGAGTTTCATCGCGTCCACTGGACAGATCTTAGCATGAGTCTGGAACCTCACACGCACACCGACTCTAGCCCATACACAAACCCATTCCATTTCCATACATTTTGGTCATGTTACATAATTTTTTGACGGCACGATAGTCTTTATTTATTGATTTCAGCTTTACGACTATGTACTCACATTTAGTTTATGCTCTTATTTTATCATTACAATATTCCTGAAGTATTCAAATTTAAAGAACCAGGGTTTTCACAATATTTTATAACCTCAAAAAAGCAAATTCCAAAAGTAATCAATATTTTTGTTTCTAGGCGTTTTTTGTTTGATGTTTTTTTGTTTGTTTGGTTTTTTGTTAAGGTTTTTTGGGGGGATTTTTTGCTAGTCTTTTTTTTTTTACTTTGTTTTTGTTTTGGGTTTGATGTTTGCTTGCTTTTTGGATTTGTTATTTTTTCAATGTGAAGGGTTGTCTTGTTTTGGTTTTTTTATAAACTGATTAACAGTAGCTTCATAGTTGTTATGAATTGAGATACACTTTATGTAATATAGGAAATAATTACGTGTATGTTATACATAATATGAATGTATTTGTATGTATTAGTTTTATTCCACTGACTTGTTTACTCGCATTATGCAATGGTTGGTTTGAACAGGTTGTGAAAATGTTTTTGAAAATATGGTCCACTCTGCTTAAAATCAAAACCCGACGGAAATGGAAAAATAGTTGCGATCTTCCAAAGTTGTAATTAAGTGGCAGCAATAAAACAAGAGCTTTTAATTAGATGATGATGACCTTTCCCCTGAAACATTTCTAGGGGCTCAAGACACTATTGGGTTCTCAATCTTAGTTGTGTCACAAGACAGAGAGGTGTTGACAGGTGTTAATGTGTTTTTATCGTTTTACTGTGTGAATGCTGAATTGAATTTTATTTTGTCTTTAAAAACTCAATTAGTAAGTCAAGTCTAAACCCAAGGGGTTGTGAACAACTGAAAGAAGTTGCAAGTTGTAATTAACCAGTAATGTTTCTACAAAGCATTAGTTCTGCTTTTGGTGGGAGAGGTGCGATGAAGTGGATTGCGTTTAAGCAGAGTGGACTGTATGTGATTTCTCTGAACTGAGACCTGCCTTAGTCAAACATTTAGTCAAGATTTTCTTCTCAGAGATTGGCAGCTTGTCAAACAGGTTGTTAACACCTTGGTAGCTCTCTATGACCCACGTCTATGACCCACTTCTATGACCCACTTCTATAACCCACTTCTATGAACCACATCTTCATGTCTCATGACCAGACCAAATAAGTGACAAGTCAAGGTTTTCGATATCTAAGAAACAGTCCAGTAAACCATTTTTTTCCCAAGACAGATCTGAAGCTGTAAATATACTTGAAAGTGGCTTACTACTACGACTGTGGATTGGTTATCGAGGAACCGGGCGAGCCTCTTCTTGCTAAGCCGAAGTTTGAATGTTTCACTGTGGTCTATTTGAATTGCTCAAGCCCAGAGCAGTTGACACAGTCTTCGGGAAGTAAATTCCAATATTTGATAGAGCAAGACACAAACAAGTTTTTTAATATATCAGTAAAAATATATATCGACTATCTGGGCATACTTACACATCAATATGGCAACGCACAAATACTAGCTGCAAAATCTGTTTGTCACTTGATTTGGACTGGTCGTAAGACATATAGCTAATACAAATTCTATTGACTTCATTCTACACAATGCCTGAAATTTATTTATGAAGAAATATGTTGATGATATTTTTTCCTCTAACTTACAATCCCCCTTCCCCTGTATTTGGTGCAATACGTTCAAATCATTAGGGGAATGTGTTACATTGACATTTTGATACTTGCATGTTTACAATTAACTCTTTAGGACAATTTTATATAATATTGTTGTTAGGTGGATCTACTGTATGTATGTCAATTGTACTATCGATGGTCTTAGACACAGGCCTGCCAACCCTAGAATTTTAAAAAAACTGTAAAGTTTACCATGAAAACCTGGGAATTGTCACCGAAAAAAATGTGCAAATTTCAAGAAAAATGGCATAACATTATAACATTGACTTTTAGTAAGTTCGAGAGAAATATTGTGCAAAAAAAACCACAGATTTTTATCCCAAAACCTGTAAATTGTCTTAAAACCTGGGATTATCCCTTGTTGGATTCATTGGCAGGTCTACAGACACATCTAGTGACATGTCACTCATAATGCATCACCTATTCGCCATCCCCATACTGGCAACATTACATACATCAAAATAGGCTGTTATTATATGCGACGTGGCCACTCAAAATGATGTGAATAATGAAATATTAGAAAAATTTATGTATTATCATCAGTGACATTTGGCTGCTTTTTGGCTCAGAAAAGAAAGGTTTTTACAAGATGCTAATAACGCCATATGCCAAATTCCTGACATTACGCGACTTAAAAGGACCGGCCGCATCACATATAGTATCTTCCCCATTAATCAGATTTCTTTAATGCTAAGTGCAATATACCAGTTTTTCTTTATGCATGTCTTCTTATAGTAGATTTGATTATTGACAAGATTCAGTCATTAAAATATTACACATTTATTATTTTTCCCTCGTACTCCTCCATACTCCAAAATAATTACATTTCAGGGGACGTCACATCTTGGTGCCTGCGATGTGACATCAATTACACAATCACAAAGCATGTAGAATATTATATATGTATGCATTTATTTTGAATTTGAGCATGTGTCAGAAGTCTTTTGCATCTTGTACGATTTTTTTGATTCTTTTGGGTTTCTTTCTTTTTTGCCACATGGCATGGCTCAGCTGATAGCGAGTCAGTCTGTTGTTGTCAGCAAGGCGATGTTGCCGTGCAGGCATAAAGTTTTATTTCCCCTTTCGACAATCATTTTTCTTTCCTGTTAATTCATCGTCTCTCTCTCTCTGGCACTGTAACGTTTTTCTACTATGAGTAGGTTACATAAATAAATGTTCAATGTCCTTGTTTATCAGTTGTAACACAAGACATTGTGATAATGCAACTGATAGGGTACAACTGACATAACTGTTACTAGGCATTTCCACACCTATATTTGCCAATGCACTTTCTTCTTTTTGTTCATAATTGTTTAAGTTATTTTTTCCTTATACTTATACAGTCCTCTTAATGTTAGAATGGTAGTAGCCGACTGTATCTTGTTTGTGGCTTATATAACAGATGTCCATGAAGTCATTTTCCCCTCCTTACCCGGTGTCTACACATCAAGCTACGAGCTGGGCTTTTCAATTGCTTGACGTGTGGCCACTCCAACAATAATTCATACAACCATTATCACCTGTGGCTCAAAGCCCAGCTCGTGGCTAGACGTGTGGACACCAGGTTAGTCAACTCTTGAAACTCAACTGTCAGTGTCACATGGTGGAACACAGGAATATCCCTAGATGTCACATGACTTTTTATGTTAACCAGCAAACTCTTTGACGGCTGTACCACCACAAAGGTGCATTTACATTGCTTTAAACGTAGTACATTAAAACCGTGTTACGCCATCAACATTGGGATCAAATTAGCGTTGACATTATGGTGAGAAACCTCAATAGAGTTACTTAACCGAATACGACCTAATTCGTACCATGGTGGGGAGAAAAAATATATCTTTACTAGCCTTGAAGCCCATAGAGCTGGTGCTAACCCTAGTTTCTGGCCAGGGCTCAGAATGATTAAAAACAGCTTGAAAAATATGATACAAAACAAAATCAAATGTCTTGTTTTTCTTTTGTTTCATATCATAATGTTTAGGCTCAATCACTCTTTTTTTAATATTTGTAAAGCAAACAGGTTTTAAACTCGAGTTGCTTTATCAAACTCCCCATCTCTATATTATAACATCAGATAGTTTTAATTTACAGTATTAATTTCCTTAATTTGAGGGGGGGTTTTTTTTCTCTCCATTTATTTGCCTCATGTGTTCGAAAACACTGAATGGTATTTGGCAGTCTACTCCTTTCCCATTCAGGGACTGACACTGACATCTTGTTTGTCTCAAATTGTTTCACGGTTACAATTCTATATTTTTAAGTCTACGGTTTTCATTCCAAGTTAATATTACTAGACACACTCCCAAACGCTTAATTAATCCGAAATGCACGGGTTTGCAGTAATCATTTCAGATTAAACCATTTCGGAGGGAGATAAGTTGTCGTCTCACTTTGACATTACATTTGATGACACAACTACCTCCCTTGTAAATGTGACCCTGGTGTGTGCAGCCTTTGGTTGCCTGTGTTTATGATCGTCATGTGGTTTTGCATGTGTAAAACGCAGTGTGTATATTGAGTTGCACTAAGTCGAGTTCAATCTGGAAATAATTTTAAAAAGTCCAGGGACGTATTTTTGGTTTGAACCATAGTGAAATTTGTTACTAAACCAGATGAATTCGATAGGAAATGTTTTTGCGAAAAGCTTACCTCTCAGATAAGCACTACTTTAGGACCAAGAGCTTCGGCTTAAGCTTTTTGGAGTGTGTTTTGATTTTAAATGTTGATAATAAAAAAGCTGAATTATTACTCTACCCAAGCATAATAACAATAATAATTATAGTAATAATAATGGGATGTAATGACTGATGTGTTGTTTTTTTATATTATTATATATAACTTACACTATGTTCATTGAATGTTCATAATATTATTGTGATGGTGTTGTCAATATTTTTTATTTTACATAAACTATTGTTATTTACCGTATTCTGCCTATTTGTTAATTAATGCGCCACCTACATTTTCTGCGATTTCTCTGCTGCCGGATGAGGCAAAATGGACTTTATAATACACAAAACAAACAACCAAAAAGTTGTCTCACAGCTTAGTGAAATATACAGTGCAAAGATGAACTGCGCCAAAGCAAAAGGCACATCCGTTAACATGATGCACACTTTTTAGATGTGTTTACCACCAGTGCTCATTGGTACAGTATTGACTTTTTGCATAGCAGCCCCTTCTGGATTTCACTCATTTGGCGCAACAATTAGGCAGAATAGGATGACCTATTTTCTGTGATGAGATATGTGAACTGATATACTATTCATACAATAAAACTCAAAGATTATAAATGTAGTATTGAAGCATGGAGTCCTCTTTGTTGGTTGTGTTTCCTTGTTTGTACTTTGCTTTAGGGGTTGTTTTTTTGTTGTTGTTGACATGAGATCCTTGGTACTTAAATCCTGGTAATCTTTGGCTGACGTTGAGTCCTCTATTTTTGACTGTGGGGATTTTAAAAATATAATTTGTTTTGATTTTTTGGGATCTTAAATTTGTTTGTTGTGAGATCCTAGGGTCGCCCTGGCAATTTTAGGCTGAACGTTTGATGGGTTTTGAATTCTATTTTATTTTTTTTTTGTTGATTGTTAGAATCCTGGCAAAGTTAAGGCTCGATATTGAGGGGTTTTTTTAAAAAGACGCCACAATATTTTCTCACTTGACTCTGGTGTTCATGTGTATCACACGAGTTACAAAACTTGTGCAGGGATGAAGACTATAAACCCATCTTGTCTTCTCATAACGCAGCGTTTGTAAAGGTGGCAACATTCCCAGTCTTTTTTTTAAATTATAGCTGAGGGGGTTAAACACCAAGGCTACTGAAATGTTTGTTTGATTGTTGTTAGCTAATCTAAACAACACTAAATAGTAAGTTCGTGAACAATGAAAATGATATGAGGAAAATGATGCAGGGCCAAAAAGAGACAACAGCCAAGGATAGAAAAAGAATGCTGCTTTCAGCCGGGTAACTGATTGGCTTGGAAGTAGAGTTTCTGTCTGCTGTTGTTGGTGAGGAGGTGGGAGGAGCTGATGCAGGCATGGGTTCAATTCCCATTTTTGGTATTCTTTTCTCAGATCTTGTCTAACATCTCTTTCGGGTACTGCAACATCATCATGTCAGCCCCCCATTCATTCTTGAACAATGGTGACCAAGGTAGAAGTGAAAAAGACTGCACAGATTAGAGGCCGATGGAGGAGAACGAAACAGGTGTTTTGAAACATGTCTAATCCCCTGCTTTTGTAACTCTGTTCAGCCTGTGTGTTTCCAACCATAGTTTTTGCCTTGCACTGTTCGACGCTGGTCATGGGGCTGCCCCCTCCATAAGTTCTCATGACAAAACAATCACCTAAAATCATGACCCAAACAAACCCCTTAGGTTGACATCCTGCGTCTAAACTAATCGGCCACCTAAAATATTAGTGAGAACAAAAATTATTTGCTATTTTAAACTTTCTTTATCAAAAACCAGTGGTATATTTCAGTATAAGGTTCAATAATTAGAAATAAATTTCCTCCAAAAGACTTTTCTATCATGACTCCTTTTCTTTAAATCAGATAATTAAACTTCTTTCCTTTCTACATTTTCTGAAATTACTTCCTCCCCACATCTCCTTTAAAAAACTGCAATGGCAAAACCGAATCATTATCACATCTATCATTCTTATCCATCCATGCATCCACAGGAACAATTTCAACAAAGTTCGACTGATCCCAAATAATTTAATGCAAATTGTGACCTAACTTCCTTCAATTGTCCGCTTCATATTAACCTTAATAGCATTAATAGTAATGATGATGACAATGACAACGATGATGATGATGATAACAGTAATAATAATAATATGCTTCACATTTAAAAGTAAAATCATGGAATAGCCGTCTCTTAAATATCTATCTTTCTCAAGGCCGTATAAAATAAACAGTTTTTACTAATTTCGAAGTAGAAATTATTCAAAAATTAAAATGTAACTTTTTACTAATTTCTTCAACCTGCGCGGGTGAAAACCCATACTATTTAAACAGAGAAGAGAGATTTAATTCTCAGAGCACAAGTAAATTGGGACATAAATTTAAATATAAACGGAGTACAATAAAAATGTCATAATTCTAAATATAAAAAAACATAAATCAATTCATAAAACTTTTTCTTTGTTAATTTTTTGGGTTGTTTTTATTCATATTTTGTTCCATTAAATTTCATACAATGCAAACCGGAAAAGTTGACTAAAACATGTCAATGAATTAAACGTGTCATCTAGCAGTTTTCATCTCTCTTCATCACACAAGAGATGAAGAAGTCTTTGCTGCATTTCATATTATCAAAACAAGAAATGAAATGTTACAGATGGGTAACTCCATCGTATTGCCAAGCAAACAGTAAATAATTGCATTCAAAAAGTATTGTGGAAGCATCTGCTGACAAAGGTGTGGAAATATTTCCTGAGCTTGACTTTATTCAATACTAATAACTACTTCTTTTTTTTTAAATGGTAAATGTAAGAGAGAAGTGAAAGACAGGCAAAATTATGAAATCATTCCTCCTATTGCAAAAAGATCATGGGAAAACTGTGTTGAATAACTTGTAACCTCAATCGCTAAAGGGAAAGAGAAAACTGTGAGAGAAGACACTTATAAGTACCTCAAAATAGAAGACAGTAACTTGTCCATAATCTAGACACAGATAAAACATACTCAGTAGTTTTCCACCTAAGAGCACAATCCTCTGACCGAACTCTCAGGCGGAATTCACTTTGGTGAGATAAATGTACGGCGTGTGTAAAGGTCAATTCATTTCATTCAGGAAGCCAGAACATACAAGAAAACCAACTGAATATCACAGTTGAAACATAAAAACAATTGGTTTATACTCTTATATCAATAAAGAATACAAAACTACCGGTAGTTCAATCATTCATTTAGTACAATGTACAAAACTTTCAAAATATTATTGAAAATAATATTTTTCGAAGTTTTGGAACATATTTTTTCTCAACATATGAAAATTTTTACTCCCTATCAATATATATATATTTGTTCTTTTTGTTTTTGTCTGGGTGATACTAAAGCTTTTTAATATTTTTTTTAATTTGTTGAATGGAACAAATGAAATAAACAACAACTACAAAAATTAAACAAATTAAAGAAATCCAATACATAAATATAAACATTAAATCTTTTTTTTTTTTTATCATAATAATAATGATAATATAATAATAGTAATAAATCTTGCGAAGAAACTGAAGAAATGATTATATGAAAATATTTTAAAACATTTATATAAAAATCAAGTGTGTCTTCCATAAAAACAATCAAACATAGCTGAACATGACAAATCAAAGACAAATTTTACAGTAAAAGGTCAATAATTGACAATTCCGTGTACAGCATCTAAGTGTTTTTCATTGCCAAATTGGGTCTTTAGTGTAAAAAATGTATACATAAAAGAGTGCAAAATAATTTTCTTCATGAGAAAAACGCAGTAACACTAGTAACACCAATAAATTTTTCTAAATATATTGACAGTGGAATCAGTCGTTGGTTCCAAGTATAAACTGGTTGGATGGTAACTCAGGAAGATATCATTTCATAGATTGCACACACAGACAGGCACACACACACACACGACACACACACATAATTTGCGGAATATGTTGCAAACTCATGACCATGGTAGGTGTGGGTGAGGCTTTTTGTAAAAAGGTCAGTGTGTGTGGCAAAGTCACTGTGTCAGTGTTGGGGAGAGAGAAATGAGCCTTTATATGCAATATACGAAAATGAGGTCATCCTATTTTGCATAGAAATACTGCATCAAGCAATGCCGAAATACGGACAAGTTGCAAGCCGGGGGGGGGGGATCTATCTTCTTCTATTGTTGGTTGGATTTGCATAAACTAACATTACATGACGCATGGTTTATCTTTTAAGAAATTTGCTAAAATATGACCTAGCTTGGCTTTTCGTCTTTTCTTTTTATTCTACTATTGATGATTAAAAAAGGCAAAAATATTTTCCATCATGCGTATTGGGGTTTTTTTTAAAGTGAGTTCAAGTTATGTGTACAACACTGCCATGTTTTTGACATCGACTTTGTGGACCTGACAGTTTTAGGGAAACTGACTGGCCCAATTACGATCAACACGATGCAATAATTGATATGAACAGAAATAAGTGCAATAAATACTGGGACTTGCAGATATGCCAGATTGACTTTTGTTGGAAAACAAAGCTTTAAATTAATAGTATAGTCAAATTAATGCACATTATGAATGAAAACCTCAACTTCAAAGCAAAATAGCCAAACCATATACAAAGGTCTAACGTTAATGTCACAAAAAGAAAAGAAAACTTTTTAGTTAATAGAACCAAAAAATCTGCAATGTGGAAAATAACACCCAAGAACCTGCTAACTGTAATTGGAAAACTGACAATGGAAAATATAATAGACAATTCAATTCAATACATTCAATGCAATGTGGGAATAAATAATATTTGGACCAATATCACTGCAACAGCAAAATAATAATAAAAATAACAATAACAATAATAAAAATAATAATAATATTAATAATGATAATAATAATAATAATAATAATAATAATAATAATAATAATAATAATAATAATAATAATAA
>JARFNW010139551.1:0-10501 GCA_031763155.1 Dirona albolineata | reverse complement strand
GAGAGAGAGAGAGAGAGAGAGAGAGAGAGAGAGAGAGAGAGAGAGAGAGAGAGAGAGGGAGAATTGTTTATAGTTTTATGAATGGTAGAAATTACATATTCAATGATCAATTTGAAGGTGGGTAATGGAAGAAAAATAGAGAAAGTAATTTTTGTTATGATTCAAGAATCTTTCAATTATTATTTCTCGTTCAAAGCACTAATATAAAGTCTGTTCTGATTGGTTGAAGTGGTTTATTTTTGACCAAGCAATGTACTTTTTACTTATGACATTACGACATTATTTTGTATTGTTACGACACTTCCCCAACCCTACTTCCGTCGCATCTAGAAAAGACTAAACAGATGCTGAGACAGTGTTGTGTTGTTGACATCTAATCTTCGTGCTGAGGTCAAATCTGTTTTGAAGCTGCGCCGTATATTCTAATTCTTTCAACCGTTTTATTATAAACGCTAGACCTGAGGTCAGAATCAAGGTACCGAGAAATACTGCTATTAATTGTTCAAACTTTGATTTTGCTCTCAGTCGCAGCTCAATTCTTTGACTCTCTCGCTCAACAAGTCACTCTCCACTCTCGCTCTCGAGTCTCACTCTCCTTACTTTTTTATCCATGTCTTCTCTTCATGATTCATGTCCAGGTTTACCAACCACTTTTAGTCTGAGTGAAACCCGATGGCTTTGAATCAGAATTCAATAAACTTTATCTATCTATATAGCTATCTAATGTATCCTCAAAGGCACTTTTTTACAAAACTAAGATGGAGCTGGAGACAGTCAGTTTGTCAGTAGAGACAGGTCTACTTCTCTGGCACTCTGCTGACTCTGGGTCTGATTCTACTAATTCTGGCCTCTGGTTCAGATTCTAATTCTAGTTCTAGTGGTACCTTCTTACTCTTCTTACTTCTACCTATCAATCACATCATGGCCATGACTTTGATAAACCCTACTTAACGTTACAAAAATTATAGATGACCTGCAAATCTTTAACTTTAACTTTATAATTACATTATAATTATAATAATAATGTGGGAGAAGCACGGACGAGGATGACCCTGATTTAACTGATTAATTATATAATTTAGGTATGGCAGGGCAGGGAGACCAAGATTTCGGGGAGGTCAAGATTTGATGTAATAGTAGGCCTAAAACTATACTAAAAGTCTAGATAAGAATATGAAAATTATTGTTTGCAGTGGTGGCAATGGGATGAGCTGATGCTTGCAGCGACTGCCATAAATTTGTCACCTTACTTTTACTCTAGCCATCATATATAATGAATCATGTCAATGTCAGCCCCCAGGCAGGCAGCCAGACTCCTTTGTGATTTATGATAAAATATTACAACTACAACCACACTAGCTATTACCATTACTATTTCCCTTCAGATGCAAATGGATGGTCCTTGATTTTAGTGATAAATAGTGGAAGATGAGTGTACGAAATATACAACATTTAATATGATGATGTAGTATTATAGCATAGAGAATTAAATTAATGTACTTGTTTTTTTTATCAACAATACTGACTGGAAAGCTCTCCAGTTTTATGAAAGCTTTTTAAGATTGTTTTGGATAAAAGATATATAAAGAGGCTTTTTTTGTCACCTTTCATTTCCATTACCATTCTTGAGACTTTGGTCCATTCATTGTCATTGTCTCATTCAAACAGCAATATTGAAGGAGTGAAAATATAACTGATCTGAAATTTGAAAAAAGTCATGGAAAAATTAGCTGATATTGAGTTGACCAGTATTGACAGTACTGACCCAAAGCCAAGATCCTTTGCAAATAATGCAGATGCAATCTTAATTCAGGTGAGTGAAAAAAAATTGTTTCAAGAAACGTTTTCTTGTCATACAGTAACAGTGTTGTAAAATGGTGTGAAAAGTTATTTTTATTGCTGTATTGATTACAATTGTAGTCTAGAATCTTTTGAACACATTTTATTTGTTCCTTACTTAGAAATAAAATACCTACAATTATGGGTCCAAATAGGACATTTTGTCAATATAATTTTTACTTAGAATAGACATATATCTTTGACTTAGGGAAATGGAAAACCCTCCCAGCAAATGATTTTCACCTCTATGTTCAGTTTGCCTTTTCTTTTCATATAATAAGAAAATAAAAATTGTATTATATTTAATGGAATTAATCCTAGCCTTACACCGAAAGGTACAAAAAAGGTAATTTGATCAAGAAAGAAAGGAATTAATCCTATTGAAATAATCTTAATGAAATTTTGTCTCTTTTCAACAGGAAGATGATGTGGAGACCCCTTATGGCAACATTCATGTCGCTATTCAGGGTGATCGTTCCAAACAGGCTATCATCACATTCCATGATATTGGTCTCAACCGTAAGATATTAGAATATTAAAAACATTTTTTTTCTCTTCTTTACGTTTTTTTTAGATTCTCAGACACATAATACTTTTTTCTTTTCTTTTTTTTTCCTCGGTCAATGTAATTTTGTTATTTACCCATTTATTTTGTTGACCCTTTTAGCATGCCTAGAAATGTAGTGAATTTGTGAAGAATACGGAGGGTATATTTGTGATCTTACAGTTACAGGAAAAAAGGAAAAGCTTTAGAAATTCATGATTTTAAAGTTGAAGGAATAGTCTGCTGACTGAATTAGAAATAACTTTAAACAGCATTGATGTATTATTATTCACCACTATTTTCAGTTTGTCTATTAATTTTAGTGTCACTATTACCTAGGCAATAAAACATTGTTGCTTTTGCGGATTCCCCATTTTGTTGTCAAACCTGACCTTTAAAAATAATCAATTTGGTTTCCTTTATGTTTGTTTGCTTCCCAGATATCACCTGCTTCCAAGGATTCTTCAGCTATTCTGACATGCAACCAATTCTCAGACACTTTTGTGTTTACCACTTGAATGCCCCTGGTCAAGACGAAAACGCTCTTCATTTGAAGCCAGAGTAAGTTAATACCCGTTTAAGGGTCCCATATTTTTTAACATCATGTTTAGAAACAAGTTGAATTTTATCTCTGAACGGTAACTCCAAACAAATTTTCACGTGAGAAGAAAGTGTCAAACGGTTTAGCTTTGGCAGTTGTTTTTGAAAGTTTAAAAATAAAAGATTTTTAATTGCGTTTTACACAATTATTTAAAAGATATTATATTCACATACATTTATTTTTCTTCTTATTTCTATTTCTCATTAATTTTTATTTTTTAAAATTTGTGCTCAAGAGATGATGTGTCCATTGTTTCTGAAATGATTGCGCTGAGGCTGCATAAAATGTATATATTTCAAAGTTATTGCGCACTCTCTGCTTTTACCCCAACACTTGAATTTTGAGTGTGTCGGAGGCCATTTCTATTATTTTATACAATGGACCCCCACCTGTGATGGACAAAGGCTGACAACAGTAACACTAGCCTTGATGGGTGGGGGGAGGGAGCATGCACAAAATAAGTGATGTATTTAATATCATGCATGCATGCGTTTTATTTGACAACAAGAAGTGTTTTGATTGCAAACAGTTTATATTCCAATTGGTGGTCATATCCATGCATCGTGTCATCATTATTATTATCCCTTAAGGAAGTTCATATTTATGTCACCCTCCCTTTATTGGATCAAACAATTGTTGCATGTTATGTCAATATTTATTATTAATAGCTCTGTTGACTTCTTCCCCCCACCCCCTAATTCTATTATAATAATATATGTGTGAATCCTTTTTGCATGTCACTGCAGTGGTGAGTCTGAAAGGTGTGCAACCTTTTTAGAAAATCACTGTTGACAAACATGACGAAATGAGATACATGACAAACATTAATGAAATGGCTGTGATGGAATTATTTTTATAAAAGTTTTGAAGTCTGTCCATTAACTTTTGTTTTTAATAAATTCTTGCATTATTCCATTTTATTATGATTTTTTTTTTTTGTTAGTGGAAATGTGTTAGATTTATCTTCATTTTTTTTTCTTTTTTCATAATAGCTTCTCAAATGATCCAGAAATGAATTACTTGATAAGAATAAGAAAAGGTGTTATTGGAAAAACGTATGCGTTCCAAATAATTCAGATCTAACTTGTTCTTTTCTCACTCTGGGATTTAGAATTATTTTTGAATGGTTTGACAAATTTATTTTAATAAAAGTCTGCATCTTGTTTTTCAGCAGTTATATTATTATTATTAGCGCACGTTTTACATAATTCTCTCCCATTATATTTATCTAAGAAATCAAAATGATTGATTTTAGCTTTTTATCGCTTTGCTTTCATTTTTATGACTTATGCGGATGGGCGCATATTTTCTTTTTCTGAGAACCTGGATGTCCCTAGTTAATATTTTTTTATCTGAGTATTCTAAAGGTTATAGTATAGCTTAAAGTATGGCTGCTGTGTCTGCATGATGATAAAGCATGCCAAGGCCATGGCTGCATCAATGATAAGTGCTTCACATTCTTTTTGCTTGCTTTTCATAGAAGATATATGATTGACAGCCATTCCTGCGATTATTCAGAGCCATGGGTAATCTTGAAAAAGAAGAACATTCATTTAGACTATGAGCAAGTGAACTGATAGATTTATGTGAAAAACAGTCTGATTTAATGGCGATGGAAAAGTTATATTTAATGTTGTCGTTTTGCGAGTGTGATACTTAAAGATGCGTTGGTTTTTTTACAAGAACGATGCATAGAATAAAGACTTGTTTCCAATTTATAAATGATATATTGTCATTTGCCAAGAGCAATGTATAGAAAGATGTTTCATCTAATCACATTTTGAGATAATTTCCATTCTTTTGTCTGCTTGTTGGCGACATGAAATTATGATTATAAGCTAGTTGACATTGTCATTACTGTCAAGAGTTGAGAATGTACGATGCTAAAGAACTTGACACAGTATTATACAACATTCTGTTAAGTGTTCATTCATTTTGTTTCTAATGTTCATCTGAAATTACCGTGGTGTAATTCAGTACGTGTGTCCCGCCAAGTGCTTTTTTTTATCCATCTAAAATCAACAATAAAGCAATGCAAATTATTGAAATTGTTTTATGATATAAGATATATTCCTGGATGCTAAGATAGCTGTGTTATCTACCTAGGCTCTATAGAGGTGATTGGTTGCCATTTATATCAACTTATAACGACGATGTGCTAAACTCACTATGTATTGTAAGTATGGTCTATCAATGTTTCTCTCAATTTATAAGGGGGAAAAAATAAAAATTTTCCACCTTATTTTGTTTTTCTTAATTTTTCTATGATTATCATTTATATTACTATTACTAGAGCAAACATATAATGTAATCTTATGTTTTTTTATGTCCTTTCATGATAACCTTACCCAACTGTTCAACCTTGCAGACATGATGCACTTGGTAACCCCGATTCTCTAGGTAGCAGGTATGTCAGGCTTGTTGGCACTTCACCCACTTTGGTCCTGTTTGGATTCACTGCTTTTTCCTCACCCGTATCTACTTATCTCTCTCTCTCCTCTACCTCTTGGCCTTTTCCTTTTCGCTTTCACAGGGTTCTACTGCACCAAAACTTGCATAAAACATAATAATAGTATATTATATAACAGTTTCTGACCTTCACCTTGTAAATTCTGCTTGATTTACTGGATATGCGTGGTTTGAGTTTCTCTGGAGTTTGGAAAAAAGTTCTTTTTTTTCATTTCTTTTCTTTTTTTAAAGTGACCAACTTGTGTGCCACTAATATTTTTTTCCCTTTGTTTGATTACATATTTATAATTATTATCTTTCATTTCCTTGTTTCTTTTTTCTTTTCTTGAATTTAGTACAGTAATGTATCCTAATCCATACCGCATCCGCATACATCAGGGTGAAGATAGATTATTATTTTCTTTTACCTTTGACAGTACAAAAGCTTGATTTTTATCTATATAGCAAAATGTTTATAATAATATGTATATATATAATATATATATATATATATTTATATATATTTTTGTTTAAATTATTATAATTTATTTTTTTGTTCTATATTATGTGTGTAATATAAAGAGTGCTGAGACATGCATTCTTCTCCATAGAAATAGTAGGAAACAGTAGGACAGCTTTCGTTTGCAGATACAAGAAGCTAACATTTTTTGTAGTTTTTTTTGGGAAACATTTATACATGATTTATCTTTTATTTTGCTTTACTAAAGTTCCTCGTTCTTGTCTGATGGAGTGGGAAAAGGGTGAGATATCTGTGAAGGAATGGACACGTGAATAAATGGTCTTTTGTTGTACCTTTCTTTCGTTTCTCTCAATGTTTCTTGATATTTTTTCCTTTTTTTTTGTGTGTGTTGTTGTTGTCAGTCTGACGATAACTGTATGAAAGCCATGACTGGTATTATTCAAAAGCTCAGGCTTTCTACGTCATTTTCTGGGTTTCCAGTTGGAGTTGGAAGTGTTGGGGGACTTCCATGGTGGCATGGCACAGTTCTCAGAACTTTTCAGACTTTACAAGGCTTTCTCTCGCTATTCCTATTGCAGATAGACTTTAAACATTTTTAAAAAGTGGTTTACGTGACCTTGCTTTGTTGAAAGGGGCATTACACAATTTATTTATTTTTGATTAATTTTGCTTGTTCGTGTAGGTGTTTAAAAAAAAGATTCTGTCTTAAAGCTCACGTGACTCTGTCATATTGTTTTGAGTAGAAGAGGAGGAAGAGATACTATTTTTCTTAACCTTATAATGTCTAATGTCTTTTGCTCATTCTTTTATTTGTATTGATGAATGTGATAGAACTGTTGCATTTTGTCGGCAAATATTTCACTCACCCTCTTTAAATTACACACGGAAAAAAACAAAAAACAAGTGAAAATTATTGACCAACAAAGTGTTACATAACATGTTATTACTCGTGGTTTGGAGATGATCATTTCTTTGAATGGAAAACAAACACAAAGCATAAACATATTTTTGAAAGAACAAGTCTAAAGAACTTATACATTGTATTAGAGTAAAATTTCGAAAACATCAACAAATCTTAGCAATGGGGTGCGTAATGATTCATCTTTTTACATAATGATGTCATCAAAATCTGTGCTTGTTCAGTAGTTTTGGTGGCGAAATCATATGATATTACATTGCAGTTATAACCAAAGGATTACGTCATTTTGAATTCTGGCGCACAAGCATGCAAAAGGAAAGTTTGTGCAATATATGTGAAATATGGGTGGATTTTATGTATTGATTTTTTTATCTTTTAAAAAAATTTGATTCTTCATAAGTTTCTTTATACTTCTGGTAATTGCAGTCATTGTATTGTTAAATATTATTTCTATCATTGTTTCACCTGAACCTACTGTGCACGGTAGTGATAGGAGATGAACTGTATATAAGTCTCTCTGACTCCCTGACTCGTAGTTTATTATATTAATAGCTTTTAAAATGAACCAAAGAAGAAAAAAAGCCTATTTTTGTTCCATTCTTTTAACTCATACAAATTTTTTATGAAATGGATTTAGGGGAAAAACAAACTTTAAGATATAAAGCTAGGTATACGTTCATTTTCAAGATTACTGAACCTGTTTTTAGTATCCCAAAATTCCTGGAGAAATGTAATTTTGCATTATATTTAATGTGTTAATTTTGGAAAATTTGAATCGGTCAATATATCGTTTTATCAGTACATTAATGATAGCAAACACAAATTGAGCAAACAAGTCTGAATGATGAAACGCATTGCCGGACCTTTACAAGCTTGGTTTAGCACTTAACTCCAGTCTTGTCTTGTGATCTTATGCATTTTTTCTACTGATGTTTTCAATCTATTTTTTCTTTTTTTTTGTTGTTGTTGTTGGTGTAAAATCAAATGGAAATATATTTTCTGCCCTCGTCTTCATGGACTTAAACTTAAAGAAACATAAATTTGCCTTATCATTCTTCATATATTTGTAATAATATGATATATATGTGAAATAGAAATTTATTTGACTATGTCTGTCCTCACAATTAACAGCAACTTTCATGTATAACTTTGAAAACTAAGAGATACATAATATATTCAATATTTTGATATCTCAGTAGTATCTGTTTTTGGTTTGTTTTCTCTTCTTTTTTTCTTTCTTTCCATTAAAAGAAAAAAAGAATCTGTACAAACACAAGTGCATGTTTATTCTCCCTTGTTTACCTGTTTCACACTTTGGTGGCCATTGGGCACCTAATAACATGCACTAACCTTCCCTAATAAAGTGATTTTGTTTGATGTTTTATTTCTCAGAAGTCCCTTTTTTTCTATCCCCTGCCCCCTCCCCCCATTTTTTTATATTATACTTGCTCTCTTTCCTTATAATTATAATCAGGAAGTCAAAAAATAATTTAATGATCAAGATATAAAAAAATATATATTAAGTTCATATTTTTAAAAAAATAATTTTTGTGACATTCTGAAGATGTGATTTTCATTTTGTTTTTGTTATATATATATATTTTTGGGTCTAAATTGTAAAAGGTAAAGAATAGCCACTGGTGAGAAATGATTAAGTAAAGCCTTCGCTTTTTAATATGATTTCTCTGCAATTATGACTGATAATAATATTATTTTTAAACAGCAAAGCAAGCCCGATGTGGAGCCTTATAAAATAAAGTGATGATTTTTTGGGGTGTTTTATTTTGTCCATTCAATAAGAAGTTGTATGTAAAAAGTGGGTCGGTAATGGTGGTATGTGTGTCGTTTGTGATTAACCGTACTTAAAGTTACATATTGTAGTGGTATAGGTCTTATTGACATACAGGCTAATCTCATGTTGGTTTGGATGAAATAGCAATATTAGTAAATAGTGGTCATTGTTTTTCACTTATTTTAGTATTAGTAGATTTCACTTTTAAGCATGATTGCCTTTGAGAATGTACAGCAAAATCAAAACAAACAAACAACAAAAAAGGACATAAATTTTTTGTTTGTGTAATTGATTTTCATTGATTTATAATTTATTGCTCGATTTTTTTTTTACATTCTGATTTAATATTAATATTATTATTATTATTAGCCTGCATGGATATCTTGTAACGTCACTTTTTTTATTTTGAGTAAATTGAGTTAGTACATGTGCTGACAAATTGGGGACACAAGTTGCATGATTCACTTGGGAGAAACTGAAAATGGAAATTCAAATGGTTTTCTGCAATTCATATAACAATAACATTAAAACCTACCTTCTGACTCATAGATTTATCAATAACATTCAATTATATTGTCCTCGTTGCTTTGGATAAATTTTATATCATTTAATGTAGAGATCCCACATCTTTGGAGTGGTACCTGTAAGTCCAAATTATGTGTCAATGTAACTTGTGTTTCTTCCTCTTGGTCAGTATCGGTCACATATATAATATCATATAACTTATAACACATTCATGGACAATCGTTTCATGACGGATAATGGCAGATAATTACTCTTAATTGCGCGAGAGCTTTGTGAATTTGTACTGATTTAATGACTATTTTTACGGCCAGGTTTGTCTACCCATCTATGGAGCAATTGAGTGAAGCAGTTCACCATGTTGTGGAGCATTATGGGTAAGTCAGATCAGAAATGGTTGAAGCTCATATGATATCATGATTAAATTATATTTGTAGCATAGACAAGTTATAAATTATAAAGGTTGGTAGATCTGTGTGTATTGTTCTTTTGATGCATTGTGATTAACATGCTTGTTTTTGGACCTGGAGACCTGGGTTTGAATCTGGATTGTTCACAGGGCCTTGATAAGTTAGTTTATAAGGCTCTGTTTCACAAGTTGTCACAGATGGACTTTAAACAGGAGTGTCGCCTTTGATATGGTTTTACATTATCAATAGAGGCATTTAACTTAACTAGAATCTTTCAAACCTTTTTTAGACTGACCATTAAATGATACTACAGTTAATATTGCTATTTGCTGTCATCATGTGATATATATTATTATAGACATTGTAAAAATGAATGTGAAATGAGGGCTTTTAAAGAATAGGAAAGTTGGTGACTCAACTCTGAGCTAATCCACCACCCTTTTCATGGCACGAAAGTGGAGCGTACACCATCAGCAGTGGATCTCCATCAGACTCAACATTGGGCTGTCCTTCCTGCTTCTACCACTTCTTTCTTAGCTGCATCACTGCGTCTCATCTCCTGCAATTATAGGTCCCATCCCCAATGCCAATGTATTGCTTCTCTGTAAATTTGTTTTCCATATATTGGAAATGAGCCTGCGGGTCAATTTTTGAGGTTTTTTTGTTTTTTGTTTTTCAGCATCAAGACATTCATTGGGTTTGGAGTTGGAGCTGGTGCAAACATCCTGTCACGATATGAGGTGTGTTACGTGAGAACGGTTTTTGTATTTGGTTGTTACCAAAGCAAAAAAAATAATTGTTTCTGTTAATTGTGATTTCACTCTGGCATATAAAAATAGTCATCTGTAGACTGATCTGGAATTTTTTATTAATAATATATGGCATTTATATAGCGCTTATCCACGATCATCACCATGCTCTAAGCGCTTTACAGTAGCACATTTA
>JARFNW010139540.1:0-10501 GCA_031763155.1 Dirona albolineata | reverse complement strand
ATCCCAGAAGTTTATGTAACAGTTTATGACCCAATCCCAAGGGACAGACACACCTTGGGCTGTTCTCAAAACTGTAATGGAGTGTTGTGATAAGAATGGCCCAATCGCAAAATGCAATGAATGGATATATAGCAGGGAAATATACAGACAGGTAGATGTAAAAAGAGACAGTGACAGAAAGGAAGAGATTGGGTTGAACAACACAACACAAGTCTCTTTTCTGGAACAAGGGAAAAACATAAAAACAAGTGACAACAAAGTTCGGACCTGTCAACCTTTTAAAAATGAACTCAGAAAACACGCTGTTCAATTCACACCCATGCCTTGATAAAATCATATAGCGTGGCCGTCGAAACACAAGTGAGAAGAGCCTATTTATCGAGCGTGCCCAGTGAATTGAGAAGTCATAAAAAATATAAATTCCCATTGATGCATAATCTGTAAATCTTTCTCCAAAACAAGCATAACATTTTGATTCTTATCTTTAAATCCAGCGCAATTCCAAGACAGTTGAAAGTTTTAAAAAACTAATCTCTAATCCTGAACGGACGTACAGTACCTTGATAAGGACCACCAAGTCCTCCAAGTCTTTCCCGGTCCATTTATCGAATGGTGAGAGAAGCTGTAGTCTCTTGCTGTCGGGGGAGACGTCGACATTGACAGACGAGCTGTCGGCAGGAGGGGCCTGGTAAGTATCCTCACCCGGATCGAACCCTCTGGTGGGGAGCTCATCGCCGCTTGGACTTTCAAGTTTGAATTTTTTACCTGAAAGGATTGTAATAGCGAACCAGGGTAGAAAAATGGCAAATATAAAAATATAATATATTTAAAATATAAAAATATATAACATGAGGACAATAAAAGTCATAACGTAACAGAGACAGAGAATTAAAACTTTCAAATTTTTCTTCACATTTGAAAAAAATACATTGGAAAAAAATACAATTAATTCAAACAAAATCTGAAGAATGCATGTTTTTTTTAAATCTGAGTGATTTCCATCATTATGTAAGTTATCTTCCCTTTATAGTTACTTAAGATGACTCATTCATCAAGAAAATTCTTTCATTCTTTCGAACTTTGGCATTATGGATGAATCTATGGATCATGTCTGTTGTCATGATAAATGCTTCTGTATCAGAATCGGATGATGACTGTTATTCCTTGGTCTGACTCTCTCTAGAGTTAGTCACTATCATTCAGTCTCACCAGACATGACTGAAAGTCTGTACAAGGGCAGGGTCGCCTCAAAGAGTTGTAACTACGCATTCAAACACACTTCCTAATGGTGCCCTAAATTCATCCCCAAGAGATATTTTTTTTTTTTCTTCAGCAAACCACCCAAATTGAATGAAAAGACAGATTTCGCACTCTGATACCCTATGCACAAAGAACAAATCAGCGTTCTACTTACCATCAGCACCAGTGAGTTCGTCTGTGAGAGGGTTGAAAGACAGATCCCCTGCAATAGCGAGGGCGGTGACCAGTTCAGGGGAGGTAACAAAGGCGTGGGTGGCTGGGTTGGCGTCATTACGTCCTGTGAAGTTCCTGTTGTAAGAGGACACAATGGTGTTCTTCTCTCCCTTCTTCACGTCCTGTCTGTCCCACTGTCCGATGCAAGGACCACAAGCGTTGGCCAGAACGACACCTCCGATCTCACGAAGAGTTTTAGCCTGACAAATCACAACAAAAAAACAACAAAAAATGGTCACTCAATTGTGAAAGTACCATCTAAAATAGTTTTTAACATTGTAGACATATCAAAGAGGTATTTCCAGTGCAAATGCAATGAGATTTGTGGTACTCAACCTCCAAAAACTTAAAATATTAAGAATTGGAAACAGGGACCAACCTCTGCACTACAAAGCCAAGGTGTGATATTTATTCACTACACATCAAGGATGCCCTCTGTGGGTAATACATTTATACATATATGCATTGGACACAAATGCATTGGATTATGCACCAATCTAAAATTATTCTCCCCTGAGCTTTGTCACACTTTACCAGGATCGTTACCATCCCTAGTGTTCAGAAACATGCATTCAAATTTGGATCTTCTGACTCAGGTCCTAGCTTGCATGATAAATGGTGCCTTGCTTGCCTTTTGAGTCTGCTCATAACGAAGATAAAGCATATTATAAATTATATCTTGTACCCATTCTCGATACAGTAATCATTACTTAGTGCTTGACATGAGGAAAACGAAAACCAATCAAACAATTGAATTACTCAATTGCTATATATACAAAATGCTAATCCCCCACTCACCATTCCGTCCCTCTCAATGGTCGCCCTAATCTGTTCTGATCCAGGCGTGATGGTAAAGGCGGACTTGGCTTTCACACCTCTGTCCAAAGCCTGTTTGGCCACCGACGCTGAACGTCCCATGTCTTCGTAACTGCTGTTGGTACAGCTGCCAATCAGTCCTGGGGATGGTTACAATTTCCATTACAATTACAACTGTGACCATATTTGAGTTGTCATAATAAAAAGGGGCTACAAAATGAATCGTAAATGACAATCAAAGGATGGTTACTACTCTACATTTAACACCAATGGCGTTTTGAAAATATAAACATCTACCCTATACCTTGCCTATCCCTGACAAGTCAACTATCTACAATATTTTGCTATGATTAATCTCAATTAGAGGCAGCCTTGTTTCAAAAAGAATTAATTTTCTATAAATACATTAATAAAAATAAACACTTATTTTCGACGTACCAACTTTGATGTCCATGGGCCATCCTTTATCCTGGGCCACCTTTCCCAATTGGCTGATTGGGTGGGCGAGGTCAGGGGTGAAAGGACCGTTCACATGGGGTTCCAGCTGAAAACATTATGTATCAAGTATTGTCATTGAAAATCAACATCAGTAAAAATTATCTCATTGAAATTAAACGATAAAACCAAACAGACATCATGATTTATGGATTCAACAAGATGAGGACTCTTCATGACGGTTGAGTGATTGTGTAAAATTACTTTTGACAGAGAATATTAAGACCTTATATTGCTGAAAAGTCTGCTAAAGACTTGATGAACAGTTCAAGAAATATACCTCCTTTCTTATCATCAACAAAAACCACACAGACACATACAAAACAACCCATACATTTTAATTTTTTTATTATTATTCATATTCGAACTGGTAATCTAAAAAAGAAGAGAAAAAAATAATCTGAAAACAAAACATTTTTGTTTAAAACATACATATGTCTTCTTACCTCACTCAGGTTGATTTCAATCACTTGGTCATAATGGGCTTTGGGATCGGACGACAGAAGACCTTTGTATTCATTGGCTAGGCTTGCAATGGCTGGAGAAAAAAAGAAAGAAAGAGATAAAGTTCTAGCTCATCTCATTACTTTTCAAACGGTGTACAATAGTTGTCTGCATATCATCATCATGCCAACATAAATTTTTTTACATTTACATTGATTTAGCAATTGACCTTGCCTTACTATTCAATCTTTTTTTTAAATCATTGTGTTGATCACAGAAAGAATTTAAGCATGTCAAATTGAAGCTATGTTGTAGTTTCACAGCTTCTCGGTCATTTGTGATAAGATCTGCGTTCAAGAAAGTCGTTTTATGTGCTGCTAGTTATAAAATTACAAGCCACAAAATTAACTCTTGACTCTTACCGTGTCTGTCAGTAGCCTTCAGGTAATCTTCCATGCGATGGTTGTAGGGGAACACAGACGTCGTGGCTCCAATCTCAGCACCCATGTTGCAAATGGTACCCATACCTATATAAATAGTAATCAATAACAAATATTTATCTTATTTTTAAAAAAACCCGACAAGATTCCCCTCCTCCAACCCCTTTTAATCATTCAAATCCCCATCACAGATCCAATTGTCAAATCTATAACATTAAGTGATGGGAAATTCTGATCTTCAATCTCTTAATAAAGTTTGGTGTTTTTCTTCTTTTTTATTCAACGTCCTTTTGGACACCACTAGGCCATATCAAAGTAATTGATTGTTCCCAAAACATGAGTCCAAGTCCAAGATCCCCACCCACCCATTCACACCTGTAGGGGTAGGCCCTTACCAGTGCAAGAGATGGAGTCCACTCCGGGTCCAAAGTATTCCACAATGGCTCCGGTGCCTCCTTTGACTGTCAGAATTCCGGCCACTTTCAGGATGACATCCTTGGGAGATGTCCAGCCATTCAACTCTCCTGTCAGCTTCACTCCAATAACCTGGAGAAATTATAAAACGATTTTTTTTCTTTCAAACTGTTCTGTTACAAAACACATGAAAGGAGGGCCACTAAAAACGTTTAGACTAAAAAGCATTAGCTCATTAGAATAATTTAGCAATTAACCCATTAACCATATATGCCATAACCCACCCTAACATTGTTTTCCTTCAGAATTCAGACATAGATAACAATAAAAAACCCATAAAGCTAGACCTACAGGAAAATTGAAAATCTATGTGAGCTAATTCCTAGAGTCGGTTTCTATCATTGACACCAATTTGCTTGTTTCATTCATACATAAAATAATCTGTTGTTTTCATTCTCCTTGACTGGAGATTTAGAGAAAGTTCACACTCTAGGCAAGTTTTCATATTTTCAAAATTTATTACAGACTATAACAAATTTGTATGATTGGCATCTCTGGTAGATACATCACAGACACACCTACCTTAGGACACTGGAGCTCCCATGGGATGTTGGCCATGACGTCAACAGCATCTGCTCCTCCCACTCCGATACACAAACCTCCAAGACCACCTGGACAAGAGGGCAATTGAGAGAGGAAGCACAGAATTAAATTAGGGTTTTTCTACCATTTTTTTCTTCTTTCAATTACCGTTTCATTTTTTTAAAATTGGAAAATGTGAGGAAAATTAACTTTCAGAGGTGGGAGACATCTCTTTAAGTTGTATACATTACCCAATGTGTTTATAGACAAAATTAATTCTTTACAAAAGTTATTAACAAATCACAACTTGCCTGATGCATAATTGCAACTCAGTGAGAGCCGATTTTATTTTAAAATTCAATAGTACTTGAATCAAATGCTTTTTTTTTTTCACTGACAACTCAGTGTTCACCCATCAGTGAGTTATAACAAAATGATAGAGACGCAATGGCTGAGAGGTTAAGACATTGCACCTAATCCAGGCTCTGGTGTGGGATCAAGTCTGGCTTTTTGGCATTACATTATTATCACATGCTTTACTTTGATTGCCTCACTCGACCCCAGGAGTAGAAACGGGTACCAGAGGTAAAGACCGGTGTCCTGTTCAGAGGCTAATGAATAATTGTCTTCTCTGCCTACATTATGGAAACCATGACAGGCACCAGGCACTATGGGTCAAAAGGCTCAGCAGAACTACTATAAGTTTATATTTTGCTACACAAAAAAATACCAACGATGTTCAGCCTGTGCAGATATTGTCAACATCTTAGCTTCTTGAAAACTTTTAATCCCCAGATCATTGTTTGAACTAATGGTCTTGGATGAACATAAACCAATTGTCTGCAGAAGTGTGCACTAAATTGCACTCCTAGCAATGGCAATTTAACAACTGGTTCCCGGAAGGAAAGCAGATAGAAAAAGCCAATGCAATGATTGGTCCATATATTATACGCTTAGAAAAAAAGAGTCCTGAGCCAACTGAACCACCTTACCTCCATTTGGTGTGTGACTGTCTGTGCCAATCAACAAGACTCCAGGAAAGCCATAGTTTTCCAGGACAATCTGGCAACAACAAAAAAATCAACAACGGTTTGGTGTCAGGCTGCCTTGTCAAAGCATGCATGCAATTTTTAAAAAAAACAGCAACAAACATGCATTACATAAATGCTTCAGTTTTTTTTTAAAACAGACCCTTTATAAATCAAATCATAATAGACGTAATATCTCAAGCTTTCAACCTTTGCCTGCTCTCGACACAGGCCCCAGAAATAATGAACAGAGACGCTAACAAACAAACAAAAAAAAAAAAAAGAAAGAAAGAAAGAAAGAAAGAAAAAAAAATGGGGAAAAAAAGAAGAAAATAAAGTAGAACATGCATCACAAAAATGTCATCATGCCCCAGGACATTGCAACATCTGTTTCTATTAGATGTTACAATCAATGACCTAGGTCATGATATCAAGGACACAGAAAAAAATCCAATTCAATCAAATGAACCTTGAAACCTAAAAAAAATAAAGTCCTTAAAACTTGTTCAACCGATATGGGATAGGGAAATAATAGATAAGATTGTTGACAGAAAGGATTCAAAACCGGTCTAAACAAGATATAGAATCACTTGACCTCGACAAGGAATGAGATAACAAGGCCACTCCAGACCTGCATTGTGTAAAGAACGGTCTGTAACATTATTGGGATTGGCCACAACCAAAACACATCAGGCAGCTACGTGCTCCGTACTTCATTTAAATGCAAAGAAAAAGGACTGCAAAAATGTTCTTTACGCATTGCTGATCTGAGAAAATAACCCCAAAACAACCTCAAATTAGGAAGAATTGACGTAAATGGTATGGTATACTATAACAAATTGACAGTCAGGCGATGAATTACATTTATCCGAAAACCATCACCATTTCAAGGAGTTGAGAATCCAACCCTATGGATCTGGATAGACTCAGAAGTAGAGTATACGACAGCTTTTGTTAGCGAAGTGGTAAGTGCCATTTCATGGTGAAAGTAGGAATCGAACCCACGCCTTAATATTTTCCTCCATACCTGATGGATGATTCCGCTGCCAGGTTTCCAGAACCCGACTCCATATTTGGCACTGGCGGTAGCCAGAAAGTCGTAGACTTCCTTGTTGATTTCCTGGAGATAGAGGTAGTAAATGGTTTAGTTTAAAATGAAATGAATATGTGTTGTATGGATTTTTGTTTGATGCTGTTTTCAAAATTTAAAAGGTCATAAGTCGAAGGCAGCAACTGATTTCATGAAATACAGTATGTGATAACAATAATGACAATAATAATAAGACTAAGGATAATGCAGAGATGCTACGGGAACCAATGAACAGTGCCTAAACTTCCGTCAATCATGCAATTTCAAGTTATGAACATTGAGCAATAATGTTAAATGGAGGTTGTAAATTGTAAACTAGACCTGCTAAAAAGGATTCCTGAATTCAGACAAAATATAAAAAAAACCCCAAAAGGTAAGAGGAATGAAATAGGGAAAGAGAAATGATTAATGTTCAGAATGTAATCAGCTGTATACATGAGATGACTGTTCCTGGCATCTCTCACACCTGACAGCTGATCTAGTGTATTATGTAGGCCATTCGTGGTGTAGGGATAGTCTGCGTTGATTTGAAGATTACTGCAAATGTCTGCAGCACCCTTTCCACAATGATTGGCCATGGAAGAAAGTAGGTCAGAGAGAAAGAAGGGAAAGCAAATAAATAATGAGAGAGAGAAGGGGGGGGGGGGGAGAGAAGACAAAGAAGCAAAGCCACACAAATTATAATCAGAAGGATTACAAAATTCCCAGACGTATTGAAATCTTTTTACAACAGTGCAAATCAGTATTCTAATCGGGAAATAGTAAATCGTGTCAAATTTTGAAAATGAAGAGACTCCTTGAGCTTTGCTACCACTCTATGAGGTGGCCGACGTGGAGACCTACCTTTGCTCTCTGCAAATCCTTTTCCCCTCCAACCTGGGCCTGGATCAAATGGTCGCAGTGGATGGTAGATGGGACGGCTACTTTGGGTAGACCACTGGAGATGAACTGTAACATGGCCATCTACACAGGAAAGGAACAAAGCAAATAAACGTCAAGCGTCTTGAATCATTTCTGTTGTCACAAACCTCAAACTTAAACAATTATTGAACTCAACTACCTGGATTACAAATCACGAAAAGATTGTAAAACTAATGATTTTATTTATTACTTTTTGTCTTCTGGCTTAAAAACAATAAATTAGTTTAAATATTTAGAATAGAATCAAAACTAAAAATAAAAAGCAAATGGATTGTCTTGAGCTATGAGTAAAAGACATTTATTATAAGCGAAACACACCATTTAGATCAAATTTGATATAACCCAACAGAAGAGTCAAAGTTAGCATATATATATATATAGACTAATGTCCAGTTCTTGGATTATGCCTTCACCCTCTTCAGAAAATCTGGTATAATACTATAACACATACCTGGGCTGTGGCATCCTGCATAGCAACGCGGTCTGGCCTCAATTTCAAATAGCTTTTACCTCTTTGAATGTCCTGCAAGAAGCAAACATCCATTTTGGTTAATAATATAATAAAATTGCTAACCAAAATTAAAAGTATCTGTATTTGAAAAACATGGGATCGCAAAACAAACACTTAAAATCAATATATATAAATTCTGACTGGAGAAAAAAATAATCTTTGGAACCAAACCTAATATTGCTTCGTTAATCAGCAAAAGAAAATCTTAGAATCCCTCAATTGGAATTTCTTTCCTATGGGAATTCTTGGCCTATAGAAATGTAAACATAAAAAAGAGAGTTTTGTAATGCTTGCATCCACAATTGAAAAAAAAAAATGGAATAGTATTCACCTGATTCTTCGGATCATCTAAATGTCCGTACAAAATCTTTTCAGACAAAGTCAGAGGTCGGCCGAGCCTGAAACAAAATAATGTAAATTGTACACCATTTTAAAGTATGTCACTATCATTTTTATAAGCCTAATTCTATTTTGAAGTGAGCCTTAGAATAAAAAATGTCTTTATGAAACAATCAATTATCTAGCACTAACACAACTAGAGGCGAGGACCTTTCCAAAACAGTATTTGTGTGCATATGAAATGCTTCATTAATTTAACATATAAGATAAGATAATACTTTATAAAACTATATAAAACAGTGGCAGTTAATATGCTTGGAATCTAAACCCAGATGAATTACTGTTTAATTTGTAGTATTGTTGTAACTACGTACCTTTCCTTGACAACCTTCACTTTGTATGAAATTTTGTCATAATCAACGACTTTGTCTTGCTCGAAACGACTCATGGGGGCCTAAGGATTAGAGCAACAGAGTAAATTTTTTTTTTTTGCAGCGCTTATCTCAGAATATGATGCTTTCTAATCATATTAATTCAAATAAAACTATTACATTACTATCAGAGCTGCCAACAAATGTTTGTGACTCACAGAAATCACAAGCATTGTTCACAGTATTTTGGTGGTCACTGCAGTACTGATTTAACAAAACATTTAAGTTGGTACCATCGAATCGCTGCTGGTGGTAGTTGTGATAGTGCTGTTGTTGGTGACTGTGGGGTGGTGTTGGTGGTGGTAGTAGTGATGCTGGTGGTGGCAGAAGTGGTAGTGTTGGTGGTGATGATGATGCTGCTAGTGTTAGTGGTGGAGGTGGTTGCGATGGTACTGGAGGCTAGCTGTGGTAGTTGAGGTGTTTGTAGTGGTTGATGGAGGTGGTGGTGGTAATGGTGAATGTTGTCATAGTGATGATGGTTGTATTTTATGGTAGTGGTGGTGATGGTTGTGGTAATCATAGTGGTGGTGTTACTACTGCGGATAGTGGTGTTGGTGGTAGTGATTGTAGTGGTGGTTGAGATGGTGGCAGGTGTGGTGGTTTTGCTGCTGCTGCTGCTGTGGTGTTAATGGAGGTGGTTGCGGTTGCAGTGATGATTGTAGTAATGGTGGCTGGCTGTGATGGTAGAGATGTCTGCAGTGACTGTGCTGGTTCTGTTTATGATGGTGGTGGTAGTAGCAGTGATGTCTGTGGTAATGGTGCTGCTGTGGTGGTGGGTGTTATGGTGATGGTTTTGGATGGTAGTTGATGTGGAGGTAATGGTAGTGTGATAGTGGAGATGATGGTAGTGGTTGAGGTAATTTTTGTAGTAATTATTTTTTGTTTATAACAACAAGTGACAGACTGTTTGCCATGACCCTTATTATAGTCCCCAAAGTCAGACACTGCAACAGGTGGTTTCCATTGTTTTAACATGCTATGAATATTAATATTCAAGTTATGCTAAACACCCTCATTTCTCTGAATGGTCTAAATGATACTAATGTCATATATACCGTGACCCTTGAACCATTACACTATTCTTTCTATTGTCTATTTTTAGCACGGTCCTACCATTGTTTATCTTTCAAAGTAATGAGAGAAATTTGCAACCCACGCGATGTCATCTACGTGCATCCTAAACTGTAACCATTAGTGCAAATAAGTCAAGGGTATTTTACAGGGGGTTTATTCACTCTGTGTTGCCTTTATCAAAAATATCCATAGATAATTAGGAAACGTTCCCCTTGTTAAATAATATGGGAACACTGTTTCCATGTGTTCTCATAGCATTGCTGCCATACTAATTGCATCACATTTCATTAATATTCACATCAGATGGAAATATATGAGTTATGAGTTATTGATCTAAATGAATGATTTGAGAGAGAGAGAGAGAGAGAGAGAGAGAGAACGTTGTAACAGGATTAGGGAGTGACAATAGATACTCACGATGTTTTCCCACAACCAGAAGTTCC
>JARFNW010139529.1:0-10501 GCA_031763155.1 Dirona albolineata | reverse complement strand
GTACACATGGCCTGACACAGAGCTGGAAAATCTATGGATCAAGATTTTTAAGGCAAGCAGGGGATCAGCCCACTGTGAAAAAAGTATATACTTAAAATAAAACCTACCAATGACTGAAGCAATCAACAAGGGCAATATTGAGAATCGTCGCTCTGTTTGACAGATGACTTCAAGCACAGTAATAATATACCTTACAAGTCAATTGTGTGCCTATAGGGTCTGAAGAAGACCATATTTCGAGCCTGTTCCACGAAACACCAACATTAAATAAGTACAGTATAAAAAAACAAGGTCGATATCTTTCGTTCAATTTCTGTTCTCAAATGAGATCAGCACTTGGAATTTTGAGTTTCAGCCAGCCCTTTGTTTTTCATCACTTAGGTAGGTAGTCACATCATTAGAATGAACCCAGACCAATTTATATACTGTATTTTCAACGATCTTTTCGACCATTCTACATCAATTTTATCACATATGTATACTTTCAAGAGGCGTCAATAAAATTGAAACTGCTGTCCATAGAAGCAAAAATATATAGATAGAAGACTACGTATATTTGTTGTTGTGTGAAATGTCCATAGATTACAGGCCATTTGTATTTTTCATTATGTACAAGTTGTCAACGACCAGGAACAATTTTAGACCCAAAACCGATGTAATTCACAAACAGCACTACGACAATAATAGACAACTGAACTAAAATCACAAGATATAACAAACGAAAAAAGGCAATGAAAAGATATGCATTTATAGTCAATGTATTTAGATAATATGATGCTTAAGCCTTACACCGAAAGGTTCAAAAGGTTATTTGATCAAGAAAGAAAGAAAGGATTTAGATAATGATTTCCGAAAATCATAGCATTTGTCTGTCTATGGAAATTTATGAAATTATACGCTGGCTTGGAAATGTCGTAAATTTATTGTTTTAAATTGTCTTTACTTGAAAAATGACTAGGTACGTGAGAAAATGACATGAATAATATAATGGGGTGGTTGTTTAGTGATTTTCTCAGTCTGAAAAATTGAGTATAATGATATAGGTATAGGACCAATCTGGAGAAAGAAAATGTGAACGTGCAAATTACTAAGTAATTGTTTGTTTTTTATATTGAAGACGACTTTTTACGCGTAAATCGTACTAAACTATGAATCACAAACCAATCAGGATTAAATGATTATAGTGCTGCGTACTAGGGCGGGAAATGATATTGATTTAAAACATTGATGACATCTTCTCGTTCCGTTTATTCACTGCTGCCTCATTTTGAAAGATCAAATGCCTAATTTTGAGTAACAGAAATCTGTTCAGTCGTGTTGTTCTTTGTGTTTATCTGTGTTTGCCGACTGGACATTGAAACTAAACTGTTGGCAAGGAGTTTCATAATGTTATGCATCACATAGTAGGTTAGTGACCCTAATAATATCGATGATTCAAATGAACGAGATTATAAAATATCATACCTACCAACGTGTGTGTGTGGGGGGGGGGGGGGGTAAGCATGCAATTATGTGTGCGTGAGTATGTTTGTGTGTGTATGTGTGTGCGTGCGTGTGTTAAGTATAGTATTATGTATGGCTGAGTGTTTGTCGTGTGTGTGTGTGTGTGTTAGATATGTTATTATGCATGCGTGAGTGTTTGTCGTGTGTGTGTTAAGTATGTTATTATGTATGCGTGAGTGTGTCTCTGTGTGTTTACATGCGTGTGAGCGTACGGGTGTGTGTACTTTTACACTGGAATCGCGGTGATTGCTATGCAATCACGGTTATTTATTGAGGATACTGAATTATGGGAATCTATGAAAATGTATGTGGGTATTTGAGTGTAAACAGACAATTTATTTAATTGATTACACCCCGCAGTTTTACCTTACCGTTCGGGAAGTACCATAATGTGAAATTGCGCGTTCAACTCTGTGGTGCTCATTATAGTCGGGTTAATCCCTCCCATTTCCATTTCGTTTAGATACAGAACAAACTTTGCGTTTTTTACTCCTACCGATTTTCAATTTCACTCTTGGTGCCACACCATTTTACAACATTATATAATATCAAACATTGCATGCGTTCTACTCTATTTTTGAGTCTGTTCGAAACGAAATAGTAAAAGAAAAACATTATTTTAAAACTACGTTACTGCAGTTTTCTTTCTAATCTTACTCGATCGACCACAGTCGGATGTGCATGACCTCTTCCTTCCATATTTCTCTGTCCTCCATTGCTGTAGGCAACTCTTCTCTGGTGACGCAGGTGTCTTTCTCTGGCTGATCAAGGTATGTGAGAGATGGTTTACCTCTTGATCTCTTTCCACGTTTGGTTCCCACAGAATTACTTTGTTAACTATTTCCTCTTTGCTTCTAAGGCAGTGGCCACTATATCTTAATCTATTTATTAATGTAATATAACAGCATTGATTTACGTAGAATAGACCAGGTATGCCATTGAATACAAAAATGCCACTTTTCATTAGAAGCCGCCCTTGGAACGATTTGATTTGATATATCGATGTTTTCAATGTACAGGTTCGATTATAATGTATACGTAATATATTATACGTGTGTGTCGTGTGCAATTGATTATATAATGTAATATGATATAGTTATACAAGATTTCCTGTCAATATTTTTCATATCAAATTTAAAGTACCAATGTACTTGTTTGTAGGCATACAGATAATATTATGACATCTTTGTTGCAGGCCGAAGCCCAGCTCGTGGGTAGACGTGTGGGCACCTGGTTATGCTCCAGACTGACTACATTGGTTGGGTGACGTATAAATGACGAAGGACATGTCATTGGTTGTCGGTACGGCGTGCATGAAATTGATATATGAGTATGAGAAAGGTTGTTGTTGTTTATCGAGTCCCCTTTATACTGCAAAAAGCAGTGTAGGGGCAGCCATGTGTCAAGCTCTGAAGGGTGTACATGACAAATAGAAGTAACTCCAAATGTCAACGAGGACTAACACCACTCATCACCTTACACTCTGCATCAGAAATTAAAGACGAGCAGGTGATGGGCCCACTGCGTCCAAACCTCTTTACCAGTAAATTGGACAACAATGTACCATGAGGTCCACACATTATACCGATAAACACTTTGCTGGTACCCCAGTGGTTACTCTTCAGATACAAGACAACTGGGAGTTGTCACCTGGGCATATTAGAAAGGTACATTTAATTTATATTGGAGATGCGTTACCATGGTGGTGTATGTGTTTGTGTGTAGGGGGGGGGGTGGGCGAAAACAACTTAATGTGTGTCCTTTTCAGTACCATAATTTATCACAGCACTGCGTAACGTATGATGTGAAATATGCTAAATATTATGTTTAATTGTAAAGCTTTGTCTAAAAACATATCTCCTTTCAAAAGGCATTGGAAATACAAATCTTATTTCCAACTTTGTCACACGAAGATGTCATATATCTATTGACCTGAGTGAAAACTTATATTATTCTTTCGGCCATTGAAATTTCCCAGACTGCAATAATATGATTGGTTTATGTTTTGTTCTATGTTTGTGGAGACTGTCCAAGGAGTCGATTCGACTTGTTACGTGTGTGCACAGGAAAACAAGTTAATTCGTAACTATTCATTAAAGTTGACATGTAAACCACTAACAGGCCTTGTGCTAGTTAAGTCAGGCTCTGCTTTTTTAGCTTCGTGAAAAGATGGTGTGTAATATAATAGGCCCTAATGGCTTCATGTAATAAAAAAAAAAAAAAGAATACAATAAACAGACGTTTCGAGGTTCCCTTTTTTTCTTTTGAGCTTCGGAGCATTTGAGTGTGAAAACCCTTGCAAATGCCACTAATCAATGTGAAGGAGAGACCTACGATCTTCCCCTCTTGATAAATTGAGAATATTTCTGAAAAATATCCAGAAATGGTTAGTTTAATTATTTAGTTGCATACGTGATAGCCCAACTAAAATTAGAACATTTTCAATTATTGTTTTACGGTTTTGAATATAAGGTGTAATTAGAAGATGCTTTGAAATATAATTGAGATGAACAACATGATAATTAAAGTCATTAAATTTTCCTCTTCATGGCATGTGCAATGTTACATTATCTCAATTGATAATCTAAATGACATATTATGATTTAAAGAACTATAGGGCCTTATATTTATATTGATAGAATGCAAAGTTGTAAGAAAGAGAGAGATAGAAAAAAATTATGACTTACGTCACAACCGTACAAATAATGACAAACGAGGGGTCATTTTCATTTGAGAGTTTGTTTATTCTTCCGTTATTGTTACTATTACTAGCATTAACATTATTAGTATGATCATCATTGTATTGCTCCGAACGTCTTCTAATATATTCAGTAGAGAGTTATATAGAACTTATAGCCTATGCTATACCACTATTGTATATATTCAATTAATGCTACCATCAATATTATGGTAACTTTTGTCATAACTAATTCTCCGCCCGCCTATGTATGGTCGTTTGTAGTGGCTTGCACACGTTCGACTTTTATTAGCTTGCACCATTTTGGCATCTCTATTATATGGCACGTCATCATTTTATTATTATTTTTTTCTGAGGGGAGAACTTAGATACACTCTTCTCCCCTCTATCCATTTTTTATTTGATATTTTCATTGTATGTTCTTATGATAAAGGGGAAACCCTAACTTTTGAAGCCTTCTTTATTCACCATTATTGTTAGTATATTCAGGAACACATCACATCCCTAGGCCTACCAAACGATCGTCACATTATGATAGCTTTATGCTAGGAGCCTTTATGCTAATAATATTTTTTTTAAACTCCCTCTAAATGCTGGGATAGAACTTTTCCCCATCTCGGCTCCTTTCCATCGAACAGTGTACCAGTCTGAAGACAGACATTTTTCGGTCATAATAATTAATATTGTCTGCAACTGGAGGCGCGGCCGTAGTCAGTTTAAGATATTGCACTGACTACGCCGAAGGTGGGGGTGACTGAGTCCGACTTTCAGCATTGCCTATATTTTTATTATTTTTTCCTTGGGCAAAAAGATTACCTCCAATTGTTTGCCTACATTGCGACACTACATTACGACTGACAATTGGGATGTTTTCATTTTGGCATTCTTTTGAAATATACTTTTTAAAGACAAAAAACCCCCTTATTTTATCATAAATATTCTTTTCAAAACTGCTATAGGATTATTACAACTTCAAATTGTTATTATAAGTGATTTGACATTGAAATATATACCTTAATTAAGTGTCAAACACAATGGTGCCAATGCTATTTCCAAGAATATATTATGCATTTTTTCATGTATAATGACATACCCATTAAATATTGTTAATGCGCCCAGTCTCCTATTACTATCATTATCAATATTATTATCATTATTATTATCATCATTATTATGAAAATGAAATCATGCCAAATTTGTTGAAACGTTGCTAATAAAACGATGTCACAGCTTCAAATGCACTTTGATCAGTTTCAATTTGATAAAACCCTTGTCAAAAGCCAACGCGCTTTAAATTAATTTGAAAATACTGCAGTAAATCTGGTTTGCCTATGATATTAATATGAAAATCTGATATATTGTGTACCAAAAATCATATACCTAATGTAACATATCATGTTGGCTAAAATTCCAGATCATGTAATCTTTCCTGTCAGATTAACAAAAAGGTTAGGGAAGAGGAGAAGAAGTGAGAATTTCCCTTTTCCTTCTTTTTTTCCTTTTTCTTGTTTTCTTTGGCGTAGGAGCCCAACGTGTGCGCGCATTTCCAATTTTCCACATTAAATAGTTCCACATTATCAGGAGCCGTCCACATTTACAAATTCGTTGAAGTACATAATTTATATAGAGTTTATTCACGATCATCACCATGCCTAAGCGCTTACAGTAGCACATTTGCCCCCGTTTTGAGTAATATGGATCCCTTTCATCGGAAGAATTAGCCCTGTGTACTGTGGGATTCGAACAAAAGTCTTCCCCAAAACCTCATATCCAGTATCGCCGCAGCTTAGCCACTCGACCATTGACGCCAAAAGCATACATAATGGTAACTATTTTCTTCTTGACCCCCCCCCCCCAAAAAAAAAGAACAAAATAGGACCTAGTGTTGGTCACTCATTTGATGCCTTAGTAATTCCGACAACAAAAGGATATGAGCTGATAGTAACGGTAGCTCAAGCCCAGAGTCAGACAAAGGGACAGGGAGTAGAACGTATCGATTGGATAATCATCAGCTGCGCTCAAGATTCATCGCAATGTATTCAGTTAACACACTGACGCATCTTTAATCTGTACTCATCGCGATGGCCTGGAGTTGTCCTATTTACTAGAGTTGGATCTTAGTCGTAGAAAACAAGAGTTGCAAATCGAAATTATTTTGTTATTAGAAACTTGCAAACTCAATTCAGTTTGCTAGCAAACTCAATGCAGTTTGCTACGGCGACTCTCCAAAGGCTTGGTGATTTGATGAATTGCCCCTCTCGCTACAATATTCATCTTACGGTGATTTGTTCTAACACACTCCTCCGGTAAAGGCTTGATGAATTGCTGGATGCCAAACGAAATGTAAAACGTTTGCAGTTTGCAGAAATTTTAGGAGCGTGATCAATAGTTATCAGTTGGTGGCTCGAATATAAGATTTCGAAAATCCGCTGGTCTGGTTTAGTTATTTAATTCAAATTAGAATATAATGGCACCCACTTATAATCTTATTTAGGTCAATATTTTTAAGTCAGTTGGACATTTTAAATATTGGACAATGCTGCTGCTTGACATTACAAAAATTCGACAATTGGCAACTTCATATTCGTATCGTTCAGATGGGAGGGAAGGGATGGGATTTCCCTGTGATGCCAACTGAAAATTCAATGTTTTTGCACATTATCATGTTGAAGTTAAAAATCAGTAACCTGATCTAGTATCACATGTATTAAATCTAGTAATTGAAAATCATATCGAAGGATATTGCATCGATAAAGTTTAGGATGTGTAATAAAATATCATAATGAATGCTCTGCAGCCAATTGCTGCTAACATTAGCTAATTTGGCAACCTTATAGCCAGTCCTGTCATAACCTTACTTAATTTTCAACAAGACGATAAATTGCAGTGGGAGGGGGTGTCGGGGGAGAGAAACCTACGACCGACGACTGCTGGTGAGGCGGTGTCTTTGATGTGACAGTGAGATGCGACAATAGTTGTTTATGATCAAACCAGCCTTGACAGCAATTCAGTCTTGCTTGCAACTCCTGAATTGTTACTGATTGGGTAGCAATTCAGTCTTGTAACTTGAAGCAAAGACTTGCGATTTGCTTCTTGCTTCTGGGAGTTGTAAGCGGCAAACTGAATTGGTGAATTGACCCAGCTCTACCATTTACATTTCATCGAAAAAACATTTTTTGCAGGTTTCCTAATCATGCGCATCTTTCATTCGATGCAAATACAAGACACTGTACCTACAGTATTTAAAATGTATTCAAACTTGTATAAAAAAGTTGTTTCGCTTATCAAACCTGGCCACATACAAAACAAACAAAAACCAACAAAACAAAGCATAAGAACAGAAAAACAATGAGAAACTATACTACACATAAAGCAAAAACTAGAACAATACTAAACTAACCAAAGTAAAATTAAAAATAAATAAAATATGCCCCTACTACAAACGTAACTGGAAAATCCACCACAAATATTATTTGCCAAGCACTGACCAACCCTGCACGACACTTTATCGAGCTCTTTCATATTGTAAGATCATAATTGACCAATAACCACACAAAGCTAATACTAATATGAATGAAAGAAACAACTTAAAATATTAAGATAGTACAAAATTTATTTTCCAATAATTCACGGGATCGCATATCCACATTATACCAATTATTATATTACTTCAAATATCATGATAACATTAATAATATTAAATATATTGGCACACAACCTTTGGTCTCTTAAAAATGTCATTTTGCTCTCTCTCTCTCCACCCCCCCCCCCCCCAAATCATACACACACACACCATGTATTTTAGCAAACCCATATGCGTAGGAAATATCTCCTTCACAGCTTGTGCCTTCCATGTAAATATACATAATATATAAAACTTCAATGCACTTGTTTCTGTTTGCAATACATCAAATAAGAAACGCATGATGGAGAAATGTACAAAATTGAAAAGAGTCAATACATTTGAACCAGTTTATCATGTTGGTTGACAAATTAAATACGTGGTAATCTGAACCGCCAAAGTAGTAATGACTGATATGAAGAAAAAAGAGAAGAGACGGATGGTGCAAAATCATGTATCCTTTCAAATAAGAATATAACTAGAAAAATCAACTTTTTTCCACAAAACTTTTATGCATAATTTAACAAACAAATATCCAAACAAACACACACAACAAACCCCAAACAAAACAAAACAACGGACAAAAAGCATTTTTTTAATGAACACGTCAAGGGTACGGTTTTCATGCCGACCTGAGACCAAAATATCACTCCTCCCCCCACCCCCCTTTAGTTACATTTCTCACCGTGTTTACTAAATTAGGCTAGCTGCTCTGTCATGAAATAATCTAGCAACATATTGGCAACGATTGCAAACAGCACTTAGCGTGTTCCGACAATGTGTTGAGTAACATGACAATATTTTACTAAATTAGGCTAGCCGCTCTGTCATAAAATAATCTAGCAACATATTGGCAATGATAGCAAACAGCACTTAGCGTGTTCCGACAACGTGTTGTGTAACATGACAATAATTCACTAAATTAAGCCAGCTGCTCTGTCATGTGTTGTGTAACAACATGATAATTTTATACAGCTTGGTAGGAGAGGTAAACAGCAAAGTGAACATTCCACATTCTCCATAGGTGTGTGAAAATTTTTCGAAATGCGGACGGTGGCCACACCCGCTGTTAGAGGTGCTCCTTGTTGCATCAAAAAATATTACTGCTAGTTAGAGCCTTAAAAATTATTGAAATTTTTATGTATGTTTCATCGAGCCCTTTCAACATGTACATTTTTGACTGCTTTTATAATTGAATGACTGGCAGTGTCAAAGGCAAACCTGACACTGGGCCACAAGTAAATTATAAACAAGTCAGAGAAACTCAATATAGTTAAAAGTTTCTATATGTGCCAAGCTGTTGATGTGTTTTATAAATATGGCTCTAATATTAGGTCGCGTTTTTAGTGGAGAATAAAAATACATGAGCACATAAATCACACACACAAACATTCAAAACGAAGACTTACACAGGTATATGAATATGTGCTTGGACAAAAACATAAAAATAATATTCAAGGGTGCTTCATCTTGTCAAGTGCAAGCTCTCACAATAAATATGGACTGGGATTTATGGAGAAGTGTTAAGGCAAAGAACAAATGTCAAAATGCATCCACATATAAAGCGTGGGTGGTCAATACTTTGTATGCATGACAGCTTTTGCCGTACCCCATCAAACTCGTTAAAATGGAGCGTATCGCGCTGTTTAAAAAGTATAAACACTGAATCAGAAGTATTTCAATACATATAATACAGCTCCGTACTATAAAATCTTGACAATCACAGTCAACGCTCTTAGAAATTTTGTTATATTCCATAATAAGGTCGGTCATCTGATGTCGCCTTCTTCCTCTACATAAAGCTGTATCTGTTGATGAAAGAGAGCACAGAAAAACAGAAAACAGTTAGTCATGAATGGATATGTTGTCATCTATCAATTATGACACTGTAAGAAAATGTTTATATGCCATTAGCAAAGCAGTGCCAGGACCCTTCGTGGACTGTCGGTGACACGATATAAATCAATTAAGAGTGATGAAACCTTGCCTTCAGTCTGGATGTCAGCGTTATACATTGGTTTTTTTAAAGCATGAGTAATAGTGTATCAACTTACATTCATTGGAATTGACATGACTAACATGAATGGAATTACTTTCTACTCAGGGGCAAAATCAAACCAAGCACAGTGCAACTTCTGAATAACGACAACCCCTGATTGCTATATATTATTAGTAATAAAAACCCCAAAATGCTGTCCTCACTTTTTACACTACTTCAACTTAAAAAAGCACCACCAGATTCAGAAATAATTTCTCTTTAATTTGATATGTAACATGCATAAGTGGCATAAAAAATACATTGAAGCTGTGAACATAAAATTAACGTTAAAAAATTCCTTTGATGTCTAGACTCAATGTCATATTTTTCAACTTCAAAACTAATGTAAATGTCAGATTCATCACATTCCATACAGAATTTTGAAATTCAGATGTCGTGCTGACTGTTAACTCGTCTATGTACACTAAAACAAACAAAATCTGCCGTTTAAAAACAAACCAGTTGAAGCTACTTTCACTTTCGTTTATTCTATACATCTAGTAGAAGCAAAAGAAAACATTACAAACATATTTCCGACCCAAAATGAGCTCCAAAACAATCCTAGTATTTCCGCTTTGCAACGGGCACATTGGCAATACACAAGGTACTTTTCACAGGGCGCAAAGTCAAGTAATGGGTC
>JARFNW010139528.1:0-19987 GCA_031763155.1 Dirona albolineata | reverse complement strand
CACCACTCATCACCTTACACATGGCTAGAAAGACTCTGCATCAGAAATTAAAGACGAGCAGGTGATGAGCCCACTGCTTAGGGTCAAAAGAGCGGAGAAGTGCGTCTTTAGCCCCCCCCCCCCCTTCGACGAAAAAATGAAGTGCGCGGTATTGTTCTCACGTCTTCGATTAAAAATCACTCTACCAAAACATTTCAACTTTTGTATCAGATTATAAACATAATATTATGTTGTCGTGGCTAACCGCAAAGCAGTACCATCACTAACGAACGGCTCTGACAAAAGTCTCCGGCATAATATGAATTATCAGAAATTCGTCCTTGGCCCGGTCAACAATCTACCTGTCTATACTATTTTGGGAACCTCGTGTTTGACTCGCCCTAGTTTTGAAATGTTGTCTTCCCCCACTGAGCACAACAATGAAGGGACGCCGCTAGATATGGAGAGAATCCGCAAGGTTATTAAAGAGTACATGGACGTGTTATCAGTTTCTTCAATCATTAAAACTTTTTAACATTTTAATTCGGCCACATCTGACTAGCGGGGCGATCCAATGCCCGCACAACGCAGATGAGGATGTTGACAGGTATCCAGTACATTATTTTGTCGGCGAGCGGCGGTGAAACATGGCTACCTGCACTGGTCTGAGAAGTAGTAAAGTTCACCCCTTTGATCTTTGAAAACAAAAGAAATTCAGAATAACTGTGAAACGTGGTGCAGCCGTCGTAAGGACGACGTCTCGGCAACGTAGAAGTAAAGGTTTATTTCCACATGTCCATATTTTTGCCTTTCGTTTTGCCACGTATTCCACCCGTGTTTTGGTTTGAAAAATTGCTCCCCTAGATTTTCCCTACAACCCTTTCCATGACCGTAATAGTCATCTGTATTACCACCACCGTATTATGACCGTAGTTTTCAAAATTCGGGTGGGGTAGCCATATTTGTCCGTTTGTCACCCTTGTTTTGGAGCCGAATACATCCTTCGAGGAATCTCGTCAATCTTCGGCAGATGTTGCTTACATCTCACCTCGTGTTGATACTAAAAATGGTCGTGATGCAATCAATCATTTCATGAATTTGAAGTGTAGCTGATCCGAGGTTCCCAAAATAGACTACTCTGGTAGTAATCTAATGAGTTGTAACCACTGGGGTAGCAAAATGTTTACTGGTAAAATGTATGGACCTCATGGTACATTGTTGTCCAATTTACTGGTAAAGGTATTTGGATGCAGTGGGCTGCTCGTCTTTAATTCGTGATGCAGTCTTTCTAGCCTTGTGTTAGGTGATGAGTGGTGACGTCCTCATTGACATTTGGATTTACTTTCATTTGTCATGTGCACCCTTCAGAGTTTGACATATGGCTGTCCCCTGCATTGCTTTTTTGCGGTATAAATGTGATTCGATAAACATTTGTTTTTTTTATAAAGAGGAAACCCTAGGTATATTTCACAGCTATGTTATAATTATTTTATTGATTATATTCAGCTGTGCGACTGATGAACGTGTTATGATTTTTGTGCAGAAAAAAATGAACACAAAGCTCAAAAGTACGGTAACTCAAATAGGTTTAGAACAGTGTGTTCCGTGCGGCAGGACAAGCGACTAAAACAGAAAGTAAAAATATGAAATGTGTTCTTTTTTATACGAATCAAATGTCAGTGGATCTAACAAAAATATTAATTCCCATAGTAAGAGTCCCGCCACTCTGTCGACACCTCTCCACGGTTCAAGTAGAATATTAAATAAGAAACTGTAATGACGCTTTTCTATAAGTCATTAGGATATGTATTGCATTTGTCTTTTCAAACTAACAAGTTAAACAGCGAAGCAAGCAAACAATTAAGCAAACAGCCATCAAACAAATATAGGCAAAAAAAACCAGACAAACCCCAACAAAACAACAAAACAAAACAAGAAACAAACAACCCAGCAAGTAAAGAAACAAACAAAACAAAACCAAACAAAACAAAGAAAAACAAAACAAAACAAAACAAAGCAATAACAACAAAACAACAACAAAACCAAAACCAACCCCCCCCCCAAATAAATAAATAAATAAATAAATAAATAAATAAATAAATAAATAAATAAACAAATATATAAATAAAAATAACAATAAATAAATAAATAAATAAAATAAAAACAAACCAAACCAAAATTTAAAAAAACCCATTCCTTTTATACTAATTTGGGCAACATCGAAGCAATTTAACTGAAAGCAAACACAAACAAATTCTGTTATGATCCAGAAAATATATATATATTTTTCATTAGAGTTGGGAGTTACATGCGAATATTTATTTAATAGTCCATATTCCACAAAACGTAATATCAGAAACAACAATAATGGTTCTAACATTAGATGTGTGGATGACGGTAAAAAAAGAGAAAAAAAAAAGAAAAAAGAAAAGAAGAAAGAAACGAAATTTAAAAAAGACGAGAAACGAAATTAAATTCAGTGTTAATTTCATACATACATAAATGCATCACATCAAATAAAGCAAGAGGGAAGGCCCAGAGTATCTAGAAGGCGGCCATGCAGAGTCGAAGTTGTACACTTCAAGGATGAACAGATTGGTTTTGATAGTCTGTATCCCCGTACAAGCACAGACTCAAATTAACCCCCTACATGCCGTGTCATTCAAACCTCTTATCTTATTAACTCCCATACAAGCATACTACACTGAATGAGCTGCTCGTTAGGCGCGTTGTTCCTATCATTCTGACAACATCGTTTTCTCTGACTGTGTAGCTGGGTACTCAATCACACACGAGTCAAGTGAGGAAAAGTTGTGTAAAGATGTTTTCCCAAGGATTCAACATCGGGCCTAGCATAGCCAGGATTCCAAACTGGGATCTCACGATCTCGAGACCGTCAGTTTAACTGCTCGTCCATGTTATGACATGCGATGACTTCTTGCTCTTAACGTGAACATAATTTTATGAAGTCAACAGCGAACATAATAAGTTGTCATCAATATTATGTTTCAAAAAGAAGATTTCATAGAAAATAGTTTACACTATGTAGATAGATAGATAGATAGATAGATAGATAGATAGATAGATAGATAGATAGATATATAAATAAATAATGTTATGATCGAGCAATGTTCTTCTCTTCAATCACTGAAAAATGAAAAAAGCGTTTTCTATTCTGATGTTTGTTATGGAATTAAATGTATACCTTTATATTATCAAATTTTCTTTTTTTTCCAATTTTATTATTATTTCATTTATTTTGTTTTGTTTATTCCTTGTTTTATTAGTTCTTCATTCTTTGTGTTTCGTTACTATTATGCAAGAATTGACCTATGATCTACAATAAACTCAATCAAAATAATTGAATTGATTGAATGTTTTTGTACCTACATATTCAGAATCTTAACTCAAAAGGTTAGCACATCAGAGCAAATAACTATAACATCATTCACCATTGAAATACGTGCAAAATATTAGTTTAAAATGTTTCTTGACAATGCCGACAAAATGGATACAATTTGTACTTTCGACTCAAATCCAAAAATAGAACGACGTTTATGCACTTTAAACTACTATATTTTATTTTTAGATATAATGATGTGCTAGTCATTGGTCAACTCTGGTATTTGAATTTATTGTGGTGGAATGAGGACGTTGTCAATGACGTGGATGACTCCGTTGGTGACTGAGAGGTTGGGAAGTTCAACTCTTGCGTTGTTTACCTCTACATGGTCTGGAAATAGAGAGATGCATTACCGGGTTAAGGAAGATTTTCGAGAAAACATGTATGGAGAGAGAGAGAGAGAGAGAGAGAGAGAGAGAGAGAGTGAGAGAGAGAGAGAAAGAGAGAGAGAGGAGAGAGAGAGAGAGAGTTAACTTACATAAACACTAAACATATTATCCCATGTTATTTGCAGGCAAAATTTTGTGCGGATGAGCAGTTTTTTACTTCTCCCTTTGCTTTGTGCAAAAATTTCAATGTCATCGTCAGAGTAGCCCACAGGATTCATTGCAACCTGATGAAGTTCGTGGAATTAAAAATTAGAGATAACAATAATATGTTTTCATTCAAAGAATTTTGTACAACAGTCATTAGAGTTAAGAAAAAATATTCAACCAAAATAGACTTCAAATAGACATGGTTTTGGTTGATTCGAGTTATCACAACTGTCTGTCGAACCAAACCAAGCTGCTAGTGCCAAGTTGACCGTTGTCCTGTCCCATTCGGAGTCCCGTTCCTCCACTATACTTAATGTTCTAGACAAATATGTGAAACAATTACTTAATGTTCTAGACAAATATGTGAAACAATTACTTAATTTTAAAGACATACATGTGAAACAATTACTTAATGTTATAGACAAATATATAAATCAATCACTTTATGTTGCAGACAATTATATTATATTAAATAATTACTTAATGTTATAGTCAAAAATATAAAACAATTACTGTTTGGTAAAGACAAATATATAAAACAATAACTTAATGTTATAGACAAATATATACAAATATACAAAACAATTACTTAATGTTATAGACATATTCAAGTATATAAAACAATTACTTAATGCTATAGACAAATATGATGTATGATATGCAACCTTTTGTTTTTTATTGTATAGCTTGAGCACTTTCGAGCATTTTGTAGATTTGTGTGATTCATAAAAATGAACTGTTGCCATTACTATCTTTCTCTGCCTGTAGCTGGATACTCCATACAAAGTAACTCACCTCATTAACATAAAACTGCTTCTGAGCAAATCTGTATGTATTGTCTCCAAGGGAAAGCTCAAAGTGTTTGGTCCAAGAAGGTCTTACATTTCTCCTCATTTTGTGGTTTTTGGTTACAATCCTGAAAAATCAGAAAGCTTGTAAACTTTAGGTTTGAGTCAAAACAATAATCAAAGCAGGAATGTCCTTCAGAATGGCAGATACAGATACTATCTTTACACTAGTGCGTTAATGGTTATCAGTAGATTTCATAAATTTAACACTATTCTGTATTTATTACTACCAACACTTCATTTATATCGCCAGCATTAATTTAATATCATGCTGTGTTCCCACGTTATTTATTCAATCCAATGTTTGATCTGGGATGTATGGTTTAATGATAGATTCATTGAACATTATTACCTGAAGGAGGGGAAATTCGCTGTTGGAACATATCCATCACAGGTGGACATGAAGTCATAGCTGCAGGTTCCCATAAAGTCATACTTCAAACCATCAAGAGTCAAATAATGTGGATCTCCAGAGGCTTTACACTTGTGCATTTCTAGACAAATTCAGGACAAACCATTTTTATAGTTTGTAAGTTAAATTTTCTGGTTGGACATTTTAACCACAGACACAACTTGTGCATTTCTAAAAGAATAAATTCAGAGTAAACCATATCTATAGTTTGCTGGTCAAATTTTCTGGTTGGACATTTTAACCACAGATACAACTTGTGCGTTTCTAGGAATATTCATAATATACTCTATCAATAGTTTGCAGCCAGTATTTTTCTACTTGGATTTCTTAACACAGATACTTAGTAAAGGAAATCTTGTTGTTTAAAGTCATTGCCTCAATTTGTCTGTTTTCAGATGTGTAATGTCTATATGCTCTCATCTTGATACCAAAATATATGTTAAAATATCATAAAACATACATTTCTTAACAACAAAAGTATATTTGCAACATGAGAGGCTTGATCTTCCAAAAACATTATTCCTAGAAAACCAAGTTTTAACATCAGGAAATGAACATCAAAGTTGTATTCATCAAATATATGCATGAATTGGAATCATTGCTTTGTGCAATAGAAAGTTTGGCTTGCATTTTTGTTCAATTATAAACATACAATTGTACTGGTCGTTTAAGATAATAAAGATAAAGAGAGCGGAAAATAAGAAAAGAAAAAATTCTATCTTTTATATAACAAGTCAAATAATTTGCTAGATATATAAGAATTAAGGAAAACTTTTCATAATTGATAAGATAACTTTGCTAAAGATGAATTGAAAAAAATAATGTCATTTAATGGGGGAATCATATTAAAAAATAACATTGTTTGAGAGACAAGAACAAATGTTGTATCACTAATGAAAAGACAGCTTACTATATTTCTTTGAATTCAGGGTGCACTCAGCTACATTGATTTGACCACTCTTCTTCTTCTTTTGCCTGACACAGAGGGGACCGGTGCGACGGTTGGAACAAACCTTGCCAGAGGCCTCACAATGACGCTTCATCATGTTAGCACCACAGTCAAGTGTGTCTGAAATATTGAAAAGACTTGAAGTATTCTCTTACATTAAATTATTTCATTTTATAAACTCTACATTGACACCTGAAGAGCCACATTGGCTATATTACACTTCACAAAGTTTCTGCAAGGTATAAAGTAATGTATAAACCATTAATAGAATGGTCAACATTAATTTCAAACAAAATTGGACACCTGAAAAGGGTTTTCCCAAATATGCTCACAAGTTCTTTGGCAAAAACACATAATTTTTACGTTTGAGATGTACAAGAATGTGCTCACTTTTACACCATTCAGTTATTACACATTAATTTGACTGGATTACACTAAGAAGGTCTGAATGATGTTAGAGGGATCTAACAAACTACTTATTCTAGCCTGTAGATTGGGACTTCAAGGAGTCCATTAAAAACAACAATCAACCACACCACCATTACAATTCCATTTCACCATCTGCTGGTCCCTACACTTTTTAATCACGGTAATATAGGGAACAGATAATAAACAAACAAACAAACAACAAGCAACTAGGTTATTGTAAAGACAACACCATGATAAATAAACACAACTAATTACCATCGATGGGACATTGGAATCGCAGTTCCAAATCTGGACATTTATTTCCCCCCTTTTGTCTTCTGTCATTGCACACTACCGCGTTGTTGTTCGGGTTAATCGTCAGTTTCAAACCATTAGAATCATCTTTTGTGTATATTTTTTTAGTTCCAGCATCCCTGCACTGTGATGCTACAGGCTTTCTACAGAGGCGACTCATTCTTCCCTGGTAGAGAAATAGATTCAAATTATGCTGTTTAAGTAAATGATGCATATTTCAAGTTTTAGATAAATAAATAAGCTAAAACTGATGTTTGAAGGGAATTGGTATGCTCAAATGTTCTCGTTCAGTCAAACATAATCAATGTTAGGCCTCTTTTGGGTTGATTCGTCTCAGCACCCGTTTATCATTATCTTCTCAGATTAACAGCCATAGAGCTGGGCAATTGAATTATATTTGACAAGGGGTCATATTTGGAGGAATAAAGAAAAATACTTTTTTTTTTTGGAGGAATTAAAACAAATACATTTTTTGATCATGAGCAAAATAAAATGCAGTATTGCTCAGGTATCCGATAACCAATTTTTTTGCTGCCTTTGTGAACATCCTAATCAGTCATCAAAGTAAATCACTTAATATTTGTGCTTTGAAAAGATAATTTGAATGAAGGTTTGATTTTGACTCACCTTAGAATACTTATTGTTGTACTTCTTCAAAATAGCATGGAGGGTCTCTCGTTCAACACCCCTTTTGGGCTTATTTACGTTGTACCATTTAGTCCAGTAAACTTCCTTGTCATTCGTGGGGTCACCTAAACAAAGGGAAATGTCAATGCCAAATATTATTGTGGAAAACAAGCAAAGTTTATGTTTGCTTTCACTGTGAGACCAAAAATAAAATGTCTCATGACCAGAACATACTCTGAGTCAGATGTCATTTCCGAGAAATAGCCTGGTTGTCAGTTCTGAGGAATATGCCTGTAGTATGTCAGTTCCAAGTCAACTTTTTGTTTTGTCATATATCAGCTTCATGTGCATTTTTTAAATGCAGGTTAACCCAACCTAAACCAATCAAAATCAATTAGCTTGGAAACCTACAGGTCGTTCTATTTTTGAAAATACTTAAAGCAATAAAAATGCCTCCATGAAATAAATGAATAAAATAAATAAATTCCCTTTATTCATCCCAGAGAAAAATTTGCCTTCAGGGTCCATTCGAAGGGCAGACCGGAATAACCCAGACGTCAGCCGCAGTGCAGTACCGCAACGTGGGATCAAGGTCTTGAGAAAAAAATCTGGTGCTTCCATCGGGATTCCAACCCGCGGCCTCTCAAACCAAAGGCAAGTGACTTAACCACTGTGCCACCAGCTCCCTATGTGCATTTCCTTTTATTTGCATTGTTAGCCTGGCAGCCCTCGTCACTTTGTCACTAAATAGATTATTCCAATGGCTATTAGCAGTAGTAGGTTGTAAGCAGTGTCGTCCTTGTCCAAAAATTGTATTTGCGCCTGTCAAGACGTCTTACGTGCATATTGTATTACTGTAAGGCGCTTATAACACAGTGAAGATTGTGGATAAGCGCTACATAAATGCAATTGAAAGTAAAGGGGTTTGAGGCACTTTTAAATGGTGATAGAAAAGCCCTAAAGATAATGCACACAGTGTACCCCAAGCTTACCTTGCTGACAAATAAGTCCCATTTTATCTGAACATTTGACAATCTTTGGTCTTTCACTATCAACAGCCAGACAACGGGAACTCAATGCCGACTTGTAATTCCAATCTTCTGCTGTAGCCTCTCCACAGAATCGTCTGTAACATTTGAAATCAATTTTCATTCCTGTTATGGTGGTCATGGTATAAAAGATAGATATAGCTCTATTTCTGACACCAGATTTTTATCCTAATGTGGTTGTTAGACTGTATTATTTGATGTTACTTTCTGAAAAATGTTCTCTTTGAAATGAAATGACAGATGACATGTCTGACCATTCATCATTCAGATTCTAAATAACACATGTATCTCTAACATCAAAGTATGTCATTTAATGAATGACAGGTTCATTTTCAAAACTTATAAAACATGAGTTTTACTTGCAAATCTTTAGTAACAACAAAGTCCTAAATAACACACCTATCTCTAACATCAAAGTATATCATTCAGTGAATGACAGATTCATTTATTTTCATTATTTAACTCCTGCTTACTTAAATGCCTTATGTCGAGCTCCATCAGACACGGTGAATCGTTTCATGACACTCAAAATGAATAGTTTTGTTCTCTGGTAACCCTTCAAATTTTTAGATGCCAGTTCGCGGGAACCCATCAGAAAATAAAATCGTCCTGAAAAAAAACCAAACATGAAAAAACATTGAGAAAAATTCTAATGATGACCTGCCGAAGACATGTTGATGTGAGTGAAAATATAGAATATGTTAATTAGTTTCAATAATTGACAGCACAAAACAGCAATGTTTCAATCATGGGCCTTTGCAAAATGACAACAAACCAGGAACAATCACAAGTAAAACATACATCTATGATTACGTGTGACTATTCCTTGATTATTGTGGCTTGATAAAGGCCTATGATCGAAGCATCGCTGTTTTGTGCTGTCAATCATTGAAGCTATAATAAACATACTCAACTTTTTTTTTTTACATTGTGCATGGTCATTGTGCATGGCACATGTTTTGTCATATAAGAATACTATTAACAAAATGTCATTAACAAAAAAAATATTTGGTTATTTTTTGTTTTGTTTTTTTATTAGTAAGTCTGACCTGCTAGACAGTGAAAAGTTAAATCTTTCTCAATTGGTAAGTGATCTAACATTAGGATATATGCAATAATAGCATTTACTGATAGGGCAATTGACTAGAAAACCTTTGTCACCCATTTACAAAAACATAACATTTGAAAGATTAATTGATGACAAGACATATTTGTGAATATATCAAAAAGCATAAATCAAAATGATAAAATATCATTATTTTGACTTGTGTGGTCAAAGTTAGAGACTTACCTTTTCGTTGTTTTATCTTTTTTAGATTGCTGACCAATTCAAAGAGATCTCTTGAAACCATAAGTCTGCCTCCTTTTCTATTACAATAATCTCTTGCTTGGAAGATATTCATTCTGGCACTGATGAACAATATCAAAAATACATCCACAATTCAGTTTCGTTGTCATAATTACTAAACTATCGGGTGACACAGACAGAATGGAACCCATGTATTTCAGTATAACTTTGTTGAATGTGTACTGAAATAAACAAAATTTAGGAAGACTACAGATGGGTTAATGCATGACGAATCTGTCAAACACTGGAATGTTCGATCAAAAGATGAAAAGTTATCAAAAATATCAAACATCAACCAAAAATGGACAAAACAAAACGTGATGCAAAATGAGTCTGTATTTTAATCCTCACACGTTTTCAAAGTCGGTGAATTTCTGTTTAATGAGTATACAACATGGACTTGGTTCTTAATCATACATCAGTATGCCAAAAAACAGCACTTTCTTTGCACATTCCAGCCATTGTTTCCGGGGTTCTTTTTCTCACTGAAATTTTGGGATTTAATACCCACCGAATCTTTCACTATGCACTACGCACTTTGGCAGCAGAGCGAACCTGTCTTGGTCAACCAAGGGACCAACGCTTTGTAATAAACCAATCATTGTCCTTAAACTTTTTTCACCCTGTTGTGAAGCCTTGATTTACACGCCTTTTGTTTCCAATTGAACTTTTCCCGGAACAAAACAAGATGATTTTTACATGAATGAGTTTTGAAATAGGTTTTGACAGCAAATGCCTCATGTTGTTTAGTCCACGTTATTCCAAAAAGAGAAAATAAAAATCATACATCAAAATTGACAATTGCAATTGATTAAGTAAGGTGTTGATTTCAAACAATCAAAATCATTCAATTCAATGACATTAAGGTCAATACAACGTCAAAACAAAATATCTTGTTTGCTTCAAATGAAAGTTAGCGCACAAAATGGAAAAAGGGCGATATTTCACTCAGTAAAATGATTGCACGCCATATAGTGCATACTTATTTCATGGATTTGAAATTTTGAACATGCGTCATGCATTACCCAATTTATAGCTGTGCAAAATTTTGATATTCTTGCTTTAAAATTAAGAAAGTTAAAGCAAAAAACGTGGGTTCCCTTCTTTCTGTGTCACCCGGTATATATCAGACGCATGGAAAAAACTGTCTTGCTTGTAGCAAATTTACAGAGACAGCTTGTGTACAGTCTCACACAACAGTCTTCTTCTTGTGTACATTATAGTAAAGATGACAAAATATAAAGATGGGTTTACAGTTCACATCCCCCCTACAAGTACTGGCTCAAAGACTTCACATCATTTCAGCAAGCCTCCTTTTAATTCAATATCCTCCTCAACTCCCATGGGGAGTGTTCAGTAGACCAATCAATTAGACTGCATCATACAAACATACTGGCAATATCTTTCTCTGAGTAACTGAGTACTCATTCACACCTGAACAGAACAAAGTGAGGAAAAAATGTGTAGAGAGTGTCCAAGGGAATCAGGAGCTGCCAGCATTCAAACCCAGGATCTCACCATCTCGAGCCTGGCAGTCTAACAACTCGGCCACCAACGCCAGACTCATTTTCTTAATTTGATATGCTTCTGATAAGTGAAATTTAAGGTATAATGTTGATTTTGATTGTTTAAAGTGTTTACATTATAATTATGCATTAAACATAGTTGCTACTCACTTTCTGATGTGGAGGCATTCTCCAAAAATCCTTTTGAACCCAGCCCTACACTTAAGAGCCTTCGTTACTGAAACGAAAGAAAAAACTCTCATAAATCCACCATAAAATGTTTAAAGGAATGCATAATTTCTTCAAACTATTGAGATCAAGTTTCATTGACCTGTTGTGAATTCATTGTTACTTTCTATATTCACTAGTCTATAATGCAGGTGGCAGGGTTGTTTTTGTTATAAGAGGCTCTTGCAAAATTGTAAAAGGGGAAATAAATCATTGATGATAATTAAGTTGACTTTTATTTTCGATTCAATAACAGTGAGAAAAAAAATCATATTTGGGAAACATAATTTCTGTTTTATCTGGTGTGAATCCAAGTGTTTTTCAGCTTTATAAGCACCATCCTTGAAAGTTTTTGACTTTTTCAATATCCTTGCTTTGTTTCCAATAAAAATTCTCACTTTTTTTTGTAACTAAATAGAAAAAAATGCGATATTTATAATAAATGGTGTTGATCTAAATTGTGTACTTACCTTTACAAGTCCTCAGGATGCCATGCTTGTCCTTTGAGTGGACTTCATAGCCGTAGTCACAAACACACTGACCACCAAGTTTACATTGAGAGTTTGCTGGACATGCGAAAGGTCTAGGCCTCATCTTGGATTTGCTACACACATTGATTGCTTGGCAGTCATGGCTTAACCACTTAGCCCCGTGCTGAAATAGTGATGAAGATACGATGTGAAAGTGAACAGATTGTGATTTCTAATGCTGATGAAGGTACAATGTGAAAATTAACATTTCATGTATTCTAGTGGTTACTGTGTTATACAAAATGTGGATTAAAGGGAATGCATTGCAACAAGTAAAAGTTACTTCAATATACTCATGCAGTCTGATTTGTGGCAATGCTACATAGGGGAAAGCTCTCTCCCCCCACCCCCCTATTCTCGAATACTAAACAGGGGAACTTATATAGCAAAATAATAGGAAGATGAGGGGGCATACAGAGGGTGCTGACAGAGAGAGGGGTGGGGGATAAAATGGGAAAGACAGACAGAGAGATAGAGAGAGAGAAAGAGAGAGAGAGAGAAGAGAGAGAGAGGAGGGAGTGGGGAGAAGTCCTAATGGTGGTAGGCGTACACTAAGGCTACAGACAAAAATAATTTTCTGGTTATCTCTGTGCCAAGCTGAATGGAACCATTGCATCAATTTCTTTTCCCGGGAACCCAATTTTACATTTTCAGTACCCTTGTGTGATTCAGTGCAGACATACTGTCTTTTATTTTCCAATAAGTGTGGCTTAGCCACATTGTCCTGCTAAGGAAAGACACTGGTCTGACTGCAATTGAGCTGGGGACCTGTATGAAGGACCGGAAGACCTGGCATTCCATCTATGTCCGAGGAGTATACTCAACCAGATGATGTGGCAAACCCAATAATTCGTCAAACACTAAAAGCTCAATATGGTTTGTTGACGAAAAAAATTAAGAATAAGTTAAAAGGTTATGAAAATCGAGCCGAGTGGAAGAAAAGATGCCATAAGGGTTTGAAATTGCCCACAATAGTCCCCCCAACCCACCCACCCCCCCCAACCCCATTCCCCTTTGTACGATAATTGAACGTTTCCACTTACCGTATACGTGTTATCTTTTGTCACGCAATCATTGTTGACTGTTTGGAGATAGATAGAGAGAAAGTTAGAGAAAAGGAATCGCATATTTGTTCATGAAGATCCAAGGAAACATATCATCACCGAGCTGTTTAACAGAATTCCATGTTCAATTGTGCCAAAAGCTGAGCGCAAGTCTAACAGGTTTAATAACACTGTTTTGCCATAATTAATATTTGTAACAATGTCAATAACAACATACAGTAAAGCAATTTCTCTGTTATGAAATACACATCAGTAAGTTATGGTCAGAGAAGAATTAAAGGCATAAAAATGAAAATGATAAGTTTATAGATCACATCCCCATACATGTGCAGACTCACAGACTTTATCACTTATCCCCTAGCAGGCAGTGTCATTCAATATCCTTCTCAACTCCCATGGCTCATCCTTCTAACTTACTGACTATAAATTTCTCTGCCTGTAGCTGAGTTTTCATCCACATCTTCTGGGTCAAATGAGGAAAATGTGTAAAGAGTCATTTCCAAGGACTCAACATCAGTAGCTTCAGAAAGGATTCGAACCCACGGCCTCTCGATCGCTACCATGGACAACAAGACACAAAATCTTCTATCACTAATGTTGACTTGAACTTGTTCGGGTTGAATTGAACATCCACCCAGTTGATGGTGTTTCCAGTTTCCAGACAAGTGTGTTGGGCTATTGACTAACTGTTGAAAACAGAGCAGGTATATAATCTTATAATATTATAGGTGGCAACCCCTCACCACCCAAAGCTAGACACAAAGTTGCCTTTTTAAATAGTTGTAGTAGATGCAATGGACTACTCACCTAATAAATTAATTATTTTTTAACTAGCATTGACAATCATAAATTGTACTTGAGAATAAAAATGATCATTACTTTGACAAACTTTCAAGATGCCACTTGGGCGCAGGGTGGGTTTGGTGTTCTTTCGGCATTTACATTCACCATTCTTACAATCAGAGTTTCGAGGACATTTAAAATTAGACTGTCTTGTTTTTCCACGGTTGCAAGAGAACATGCGTTTACAGCTCTGGTCAAGCCACTGGTCACCATTCTGTTAAAGCAATCAAATCAATGGTTATGGCTTCAGTGAATGTTAACTGCAAGTCACTTAAATCTTGATCTAAATATTTGAGCGAGGGTATACCTCTTTATCTCTTTCCATGTTTTGGTTCCCAAAGAATTACTTTGTTAACTATTTCCTCTTTGCTTCTAAGGCAGTGGCCACTAAATTTTAATCTATTTATTGCTATTGTTGTTGTTATTTTTGGGACTCTACCGTATAATATCTTATTGTTAATGTGATCTTGCCATGATATATTCTTTATTACTCTCATTATTTTTGTGTATATACCGTCTAGTTTTTTCTTAAGGGTCTCAGTTAACGTCCATGTACTAGATCCATATACTGTTGCTCTGAAGAATTCAATTTTAATTTTGATGTCTAACTTTGATTTCCAGATTGTATTTAGTTTGTGGAGTGCTGTCCAGGCTTTTGCTATCCTTACATTTATATCTTTGTTACCAGACGCTATCCACGAGCCAAGATATAAAAAGTCTTCTGCTTGTTTTAGATTATTTCCAATATCTGATTTAATATCTATTTTTTAGGGAAAGGCAGGATGCCACCCTTACACCATAATTCCGGTACATCACTGTGCAATGTTTTATTGCATAGAATTAATAGCTCTTTATTGAAGCAATTGACTTTCCAAACTTCTGGTGGTGTCTCATCTTGGCCTGTTGTTTTATTGTTTTATGATGAGTTGATAAAAACATTTAATTTCATGTATTGACAAGAACTGGTTTTGTAACAATGGTAATTCTAGGGGAGATCCCACACTTTTCATCATTGTCCCTAGTAACAGGATGTGAAAGGGTTTTCTAATTGAAATGGGTTTTTCCTGTACATAATCTATATTTTGTGGTTGGTTAAACACATGTAATAAAGAGTCAAATAATCAAACAAGTTGACGGTCAGACCGACAGACATGATGCACACATATATTCTAAGTGGTGGATATAAAATTATATAATGTAAACTGGCAGTAGTGGTAGGTGGGCTGGGAGGTCAATAGGCACAGGTTTGAGATGTTGCTTGTATGTTAGTGGGTGAAAACAGTACGAATAAGGCAGGCGCTATTTACCTTATACTCTTTATCTCCATCAAGGCAGAAGACTTGGTTTCGAGCTGTAAATAAAATTAAGAGGGAAATCAGTATGAAAAAAAGAAAGTTGGTGTGATTATATTCAAGGATTCTGAACAATAGCCTAAGTCCAGGTAGCATGTCCAGGAGATGTTAGTACAGACGACACATAAAGATGAGTTTGTAGTCACTGACCCCAGATACATGTGCAGGCACACAAACTTTAATAATAATGCATAATTATACAGCGCTTATTCATGATCATCAACATGCTCTAAGCGCTTACGGTAGCACATTTCCTTGGGAAAGCAATGGAACACTCAATACATAATACGCTACGTGCTGCCTCTTAGGCGCGAATACAATTTTTTGGTCAAGGACGATACTTACAATCGAGGGGACCTCTGTGTTAAATGTCTGTCTCCAATAGGACGAGGTAAGCCGTGCAAAGTGTCTTACCTAAGGACACAAGCACCGGTGAGCCTATACATTTCATTATGTAAAACCATTGTCGCTGACGGCTTTAGATCCTAGGCGGTTACCCGTCTAATCACTAGCCACGATAAACGTTGCTTGTCAACAACAACCGGTGAATCGTGTTCATTGTTTGACCTCCGGTGCTTTAAATCATCCGACCCTTCCCTCTTTCGACAATCTTTATTCTTTCTTATTTCCTGCCTCTCCCAGGCACTGTAACATTTTCACACTATTATTCTACATACAAAAGAAGATAATTTATCAACTTACGTTCGCAGCCCTTCAATACGCCTGACGGAAGTCTTGACTGTTCTTTGAAGTTGTTCTGACACACACAATCATTGTTCTTGCATTTAGATTTAGGAGGACACTTATAGTTGCGTGTACTTGCTTTTCCTCTTGTGCATGAGACAATCTTACGGCAGTTGGCAATAAGCTTTGTTTCTCCATTCTGAATCAATCATAGGGTGAAATTTCAATTGCGTGAAATGAGTTATGAAAATAAGATTCCTATTATGTCAAAACCCCCTTAACATCGTAAGCTTAAAACAGTAAGTATCAAGGGCACAATAGCTGTTCTATTTTCGTTATTATTGAAACGTAGCAATAAAATAACACTGTGATTGGGATTGACCGAACCGAATCAATGAGCACCAACGTTGACCTGACAGCTTTATTATTGTTTGCTTGACTTCCCAATAGCAATGTCAAATTGAAGGTAATTCAACTAAACATCTCGTTAGTATTTGTAAATACACTCAAAAGTGGCTCACTACTGAACATAGGCTATCAAGGAAATGAGCAAATCTCTCCTCGTTAAACCGCAGTCTGAATGCTTCACTGTTGTCGGTTTGAATTACTTAAGCCTGGTGCAGTTGAAACAGTCTTCAGGAAGAGACATTTCATTTATATAGCAGAGGGTTCTGGACACTAAGGCTTTAGGAGATTTGTCTTTAGGTCAATGTGAACAAAACTGAACACAATGAGAAAATTGCCATCAGTTCGTTTCCGGGAACCAAATGACAAAAAGCATGTCCCTTATATTACTGCATTGAGTTTTGAAGGTGTGGGTGGGTATGATAAGACAAAGCTACCACAAAAATAGCAATTATAATTATAACAACCTTTCATCATTATTGTCTTAACATTGCTACAGGACTATCGATTGCCATGTGCTAAACAAAGGATTAGTCATAGACACATTGCCGTGAGATTGTGATATTCTTATATATCATATGTATAAATAAATAGATAAATAGATAGATAAATAAGATAAATAGATAGATACACAGATATAATGATAGAAAAATAGATAGGATAGATTAATTGTAGGCTGAATATATTTTTATTTTTTAAAATTACCGCCAGGTTTTGACCTCCAGCCTTGCAAGATTTCTTATTTCCAACCACTGTGAGAAAGAAACAAAGTAAAAATAGACTATACTTGTTTCAATATAAGTACCGGGTGACACAGAACCCACATATTTCGTTATAACTTTGTTCAATATGAACCGAAATGAACCACATTTTGCAAGACTATAGACCATTTAATGCATGGTATGCCTTTTAAACGCTGGAATGTTTGTTAAAAAGATGAAAAGGTTATTAAAGATTGTAAAAATTAGCCAAAAATGGACTAATCAAAACGTGCGCAAAACGAGTCCATATTTTAATCCTTACACGATTTCACAGTCGGTGAGTTTGCATTTAATGAGTTACAATAATATGGTCTTAGTTCTAAATCATACCTGGGTATGCAACAAACACTTTCCCTGGAAATTCCAACTCTTATTTCCTGGGTTCTTTTTCTCACTGACCTTATGGGATTGAGTACTGCCAAACCTTTCACTATGCATACATTGGCCAGCAGCGCATGCCTGTCTGGGTCAACCAGGTGACCAACGCTTTTCAATTGACCCATTGATTGCCCCTAAACTTTTTCACTGAGTTGTGAAGTCTTGACTTAAATCGCCCCGTTTACAGTTGAACTTATTCCTTAACAAGAGAATTGTTAAATGAATCAGTTTCGAGATAGGCTTCTACAACAAATGCCTTGTGTTATTTAGTCTGCATCATATCAAATAGAGAATATAAAAATTATCAATCAAAATTGACAATTGAAATTGATTAAGTAAGGTGTTGATTTCAAACAATCAAAATGATTCAACTCAAGGACATTAAGGTCAATACAATGTCAAAAAAATCTTGTTGCTTCAAGTGAAAGTTAGTGCACAAAATGGAAAAATGGTCGATGTTTTACTTGGTAAAATGATTGCACGCCATATCACGCATACTTGTTGCATTTTGAACATGTGTCATGCATTATCCAATCCATAGTTGTGCAAAATTTTTATATTTTTGCAAAACAATTATGAAAGTTAAAGCAAAAAACGTTGGTTCCGTTCTGTCTGTGTCACCCGGTATTATATATTACTGTAACAAAAAACATAGTGGTAGATGACATGCTTCAACAAATATGAAGGGTGTTATTTTTACTCTGAACTATAAAGAATTGATATTGTGGCTAAATGACCATACTGAGAATCATGCAGTTTTCTTTGATATGCTACTTACCGATGCATGATGACCGTCGACATACTAAGCTTATCGCATTCTTTGAGGGAGGAAACTTTTATGTATTCTCATCTGTATCTTCATTCCACTTTACTGAGTGACTTAACTCATGAAGCTAAAAGGCACTTTTTACTTTCTCACCAACCATCATCGCTGTCTTTGTTTTTAAAATGGCAACTCAGTGCTGGTGCTTTTTGGGTGTCAAAAGACAAGCATCAAATTTCAGTTGGTTTACGTTTCCTGTCATAACTTGGTGGTAAACTGTCCTATTGCATTGTACTTGGCATCAAACAAAACTTAAAATAGTTTTTCAATCATTTACAACACATTGCATTGTTTTATGCAATACTGTTTTCCCACCATTTCAATTCTTTATTGTTCAGAATATAAAAAAACCCATCCTGTATGGTGATAATGATATGAATACAATTGACATTACTAGAATATTAAGATTTGATTTGATCCTGCTCAGACTGTCAACACTTGTAATGTTTGTAATTTCTCCGTTTGTTACCTGACAAAGGTCTATAGCCAAAATTTTGTTTGTTTAATTTTGTATCCTAAATAATTGAAGCTATCTATTTAATATCTCCTTTTGTATCTTAATCTGAAAAGCGTTAAAATGAGGTTATGAGACTTGGGGTACAAATTATGACATATTTTGATATTAACTCATTCACTTTCTATTCAATAATAAATTGAGCCATATCATTTACATGGCCATATTTCTTGGCTGTATGGTCCATCTCAGCACTGTCGTATCCATGTCATACCGATGTCGGCATCAAGACTATTTTGATATCTTTGTAAAATCTAATCATTTTCATGGAGCCAAATTATAATACTAACACTAATCCTAAATCTAAATCCAAACCTCTGTTACCGCTACTTTTCATCTTTTATGCGGAGATTTTTTGTGTAATAGTTTCAACTACTCATGGATTCTATCAAAATCTCATTTCAATGATGATGTCTTTTGTAGAAAACCACTGTCATCAGTTATATCATTTCAATGGTGACAATGGCAAGTCGTTCCTCTAATTATTTGACACTGCTGCTTATGTCTGCCTGTCTTAGTTGTTTGATTTGATTTATCGTGGGGAAAAAAGCAAATAAACAAAAAAGACTCCACATACCTTCACAACTCTCAAGCAGGCCCTGTTTTGAGGTTTGCGTGACCTTGAAGTTTTTCCTGCATACACACTTGTTTCCTTTACAATCAGAATTAGGAGGGCAGAAATACCTCCTTTCTCTCACAGTTCCTCCCAGGCATTCAGCAAGCACATTACATCTCTGAACGAGGACAGCTTGTCCATCCTGAATCAATCAAAGACAGAAAGCCAAATATTTTGTCAGTATAACAAACTGCTCTAATGTATGCACCACATGGAGTTGAAAAGGATACTTGATGACACAGCTTGCTGGGTAATACAATGATGTAAAGGACAGGGAATTGTCAAAATAAATGTAAAAAGAGGTCATTATAATCACGAAGTGGACAGGCATACTTTTAGTCAGCTCTTATTACGGTATAATGATATAATAGGTGGTGCATACAAATATAAAGGTAGTAAAATGAAGCATG
>JARFNW010139507.1:2500-10501 GCA_031763155.1 Dirona albolineata | reverse complement strand
GCAGACAATGAATTCAAAAGTAAGTGAGAAAGTCAGACAATGAATTCAAAAGTAAGTGAGAAAGGCAGACAATGAATACAAAAGTAAGTGAGAAAGGCAGACAATGAATTCAAAAGTAAGTGAGAAAGTCAGACAATGAATTCAAAAGTAAGTGAGAAAGGCAGACAATGAATTCAAAAGTAAGTGAGAAAGGCAGACAATTACTACATATAGACAAGCGTGTTGGTACTCACAGACAGAATCATAATCCTTTTCGTTCTCCGACGATGGAACCTTGGGCAAGCTATCTTCATTCCTCCTTCTGTCACTCCTCCCAGCCGCCTCCTCTTCCTCCTCCCATCTCTCCATCTCCTGTATCTGACGAAGGTCACTAATCCTACTACCTCCAGTCAGGTCCAACTCTGAATGCATGGACTCTGTGACACTGATGTCATCGCACAAACCAGAGTCTTTGGATCCATGGGAAAGGTAGCTCGGTCTGGACAAGTCCGGACTAGGCAGTGAGGCGTTACTGCTGTCGTCGTCATTTGTCGTTGCTGTGTCGTTGTCGTCGTCATCGTAGTTAAAATTGATCTCTCCAAGGTTGACGTAATCACTGCAACTCTTTCTGTTGCTGGCGAACGAAGAGGTCAATGCCCGATTAATTGTCCAGTTCTCGTAGATGATCACGCTGGACGTTCTCCGCTTAATTCTGTGCGATTCCATCGGGTCATCGAAGTCTTCTTCGGCCAAGTCTGGACACTGGTCAGAAATGATTTGGTCGAAGGCGAATATGACGTCTTTCACGTCAGCGTCTGAGGTGAAACTTTCAGAACGCCTGTTTTTCCCGTGTTGTTGCTGCTGCTGCTGCTCGCCGACGAGTGTGTCTGTACTGGACATACGAGAAAACTCGCCTTGGTGATCAATGGAAGCACTTTTCGGTCTAGAAGTGGTGCGGGTATTGTCATCATTTCGAGTAGGGCTGTGCGTTGAAGTACCACTTTGTACCCTAGAGCCGCTCATAGAGAGAGATATTCTTCTCGCCTCTTCATCAAGACTTTTCTTGTTATAATCCTCTACACAACAAAACGTGTTTCTTTTGCTTTCGTTCTCTTTGCTAACTCGGCTCTCTCGTTTCGGTAATGGCGGCGGCGGGGTCGAAGTTGAACTTGAAGTTGAAGAGTCGCGGCTTTTTAATTGGTTAACTTTTTCGTTCACGTTTTTGTCAGCCCCGCCGAAGCTCTCTCCTTCATTGTGGGGAGAGGGTGAGCAGTTAGTAGACTGGTTGTTGGTGAGGAGTGAGGGGTCGGCGAACGGGAGCATGGTCGAAGTCGCTGCTTGAAGCAGGTCACCAATGCTACTACGTCTTTCACCTGTGGAATCGTCACTTTTAGTTTTGAAGTTTGAGTTAGGTCTGTTATGGTTCCGGTTTCTGGTTGGCACACGCGGCGATTGTTCAGTCGTGCCAAGGTCGTAGTAGAAAGTTGACCGTTGGTCACTCCTGTCCTCCTGGTCTCGGTCTTGGTAGAAAGTAGACTGCCGTTTCTCGGGGTTGGTTTGGTCAATGGCGTCATCCGCCTGTGGGGCGGCGGGGACGATCCCGGTGGAAAGACAGGCCCGGAAATCGGTGGACGATGAGAGGAATGACGAGGGGGATGACCTGGGGGAGGTTCGGGGGGATGACCTTGGGCTGGACCTAGGGCTGGACCTTGGGCTGGACCTAATGACGGATGGGTCCCCTTTGAGGTTTGATTTGTTACCAGTCTCGTCACCACTGTATGATCTACTACTTGAATTGTTAGGATTCAAACTGTCTTTTTGGTATGTGGTAGTAGTGGTGGTAGTGGTAAGATTAAAGGGAGGATTTGATGAGTCCAGTTCTAATGCGTTGGAATTGCTAGGGTCATTAAAACTGCCTCTGTGTTGGTTTGGTTGTTGGTGTGTTTTGGTATTGACCTTGGAGGTGACTGGTCTGGTCACTGGTTCAACGCCGACAGGAATGGACGGCAATTGCTTACCTGAGCTGGGCCGTGACGGTTTTCTGGCCACGGGTGGCGGGGCGGCGCTTCGTTTGGAATCCCTGTTGCCGCTGATGTCTGTTGTTGTTGTTGTGGTGGTGTTGTTGTTACTATTATTTCCTCCCCTGGTAAAAGGTTTTGGGGAATTTGAAATGTCGTTGTTTGACATGTCGTTGTTCGACGACGGCGGGTCAGGTTTCGACCCCGTAGTGGAAGAGAGCTCCTGGCTGGTTGGCATGGTTCTAGAAATGGCACTACTAACTACATCAGGGGTATTTGCGTCTAAGATATTGGAAATATCCCCGCTGTCGTACTCGAATTCCACCGCTCGGAAGTCTACAGAAGTAGGCGTGGTATCATCATCATCATCGTCGTCATCGTCTTCCTCATCGTCCTTGTGAATATTTGAATCATTTACACTTCTGGTCAACACAGCCTCCCCGTACCCTAACTCACTAGAAGGCCTGAGCTTCCTTTTATCTTTGCCACTTGTCTTATCCTTATTGTCTGTGTCACAGTCATCCACTGTCGCACCCTGGTCGTCAGTACTAGTATCACTATCATCCAACACAAGATCAAATCCGCTGGTCAGTTTTAACAGCTGGAAGTTCCGTGTCAGCGATGGACTGTTCCCAAGACTGCTGCTACAACTACCACCACCTCCTCCTGGTGACGAATGAAGGTCCCTCGTCGACTGGGACAGTTTATTCAGTTCACTCGTCGTCTGTTCATCCTGATTGAGTTTTCTCTGAGACGTGACAGCCAGGAAATTGTCCTTACAAAGTCGCTGAGACCCGCCCTCGTCGCCTCCTCGCAACGCGCTGCTCCCCTTCCTCCTCTTAAACATGGTCTCAATGTATTCTTTCACTCCTCTATTGTCGTAATAACAACACTCTTCCTCTTGTCCGTGGCTGTTAATGTTAACATCCACACCATTATTCTTACGATCCCTATCCTCAACTTCCGTGTTATTATGCTCGGCCTCGACAACACGACCTGAATAATTATTATTATCTCTGCCTGCTTCTGTGTCACCACATCTGCTGTCAACAACACATTCCAAGTCGGGACCTACCTTCTTGTGGTTAATGACAGTCGTGTATCCAGTGAAACTTTCATTTACTCCGGGATTTATCATGCATTTATTATCTAACAATTCACATTGAACTCCAACTTCTTTCGTATCCTGTATGAAAACACACCTTGCTACCTCGGTGGCGCAGGATTTATCACAACTTGTGTCTATTGTCGAACGACCTGCACCCGTCTGGGATGGTCTTGTGTTATTACACACTGCAGGTGTACACTCATCTGGAACACACAACACACCGCTCCGCTCGCCAAGGTACTTATCCTCATGAGAGGTCACGCTCTTTCCATTGGGAGAGCCTACTGTGACAACAATAGGTCCGTTGTTAATAATTGTGTTGTCATGCGAGTTTGTGACACTCGTTTTTACTGCACTCGATCTCTTACTACTACTACCACTTTCACTTTTACCCCTCGTCCTCGCTGCTTCGAAATTATAATCGAACGTTTTTAAGAGACTTGTCAGAAAGTCTCGCAGCCGTTGTTTACGTCGGATTTGCTCGTGTAACTGATCAAGTTTGTCACTGACAGCTTGCACACTGCCCCAAAGTGTCGCAATATGACCCGAGGCTTCCGATTCATCAATGACATCGGTCTTTTTAACCTGGTCTATTCCTCGTAACACGGGGGGCGGTACGAGGGGGAAATCTCTCTGCCACTCGCGAATAAAACCTTCTCGCAGTTCACACAGTTGCGAAGCTTTCATAGTAGACAAGAACAAGCAGGATAAGGTCACGGTGTTTCAAATGTAGATTCTTCAGCCTAAAGCACACTTGAGGATTAATTTATGACTCAAATTTAACACACACGCACATACAAATATACACACACAGGCTTTGAACACATAGAGCACAAAAATACACAAAGCCCGCTTGCTTAGCTAGCAGAGCTGGATAAAAAGTTGTGATCGTCGTATGATAAGAGGTACCCCTTTCGCTTGGATTCAAAGGGCCGACTGACTGACACAATCGCGACCTATTCAAGCAGAGGACAAACAATAAAGTGGGCGGAGTCGAGTGACGTCACGCGATGCGCCGTGTACTGCAGACAGCGAAAGTGATCAATCACCGAATTTAATCGTCTGTGCGGACGACAATTGTAATGGACCATTCTCTTTTCATCAGCTGACATCGATCTGGCTAATTTGATTGAGGATTAGCTGGAAAGAGAACAATAGATTGTATTTAGTGAAGTATATATTATTCAAGTAGATATAATAATATAATAATATAATGGACATAATGCATCTAAACACACACACACACACACACACATACACACATACACACACATACATACACACACACATACACACACATACACACACATACATACACACACACATACACACACATACACACACACATACACACACACATACATACACACACACATACACACACACATACATACACACACATACACACTTACACACACAGACATACATACACACACATACACACACATACATACATACACACACATACACACACACACACACACACATACACACACAAAACAAAAACAAAAAAACCCCAAAAAACCCAAGAAAAAACAAACAACAAAACAAAAACAAAAACCAAACAAAACAAAAAAACAACAACAAAAACAACAAAACAAACGAATAAAAAACCCCAGAACAAAACAAAACAACAAACCAAAAAACCAAAAACAAAAATACAACAAAAACACATCAAATACAAAAACAAAAACACAACAAAACAATATTAAACAACGATATTATTATTATTATTATTATTATTATTATTATTATTATTATCTTTGACTGGTTTCGAGTCCAGACACAAAGGGTTGTCTGACAACACCAGGTCTGCATGGTAAATGTAAATATTATTTTCTTGAAAAAAAAATAGGTAAGACACAATCTGGTGTTAGGAATGGGCGTTCTTGAATTTTTTCAAGATGAAAGATAAAGCAGATAAAGATGGGTTCATAGTTCATAGTTCATATCCCGGTACAGGCACAGGCTCACAGACTTTACATCGTTTGCACCCCGGCAGGCCGTGTCATTCAAATAGGCCTGTGGATGTATAGGTCAAAACCGTTGGATGGGTTTTCCATTTCCTCAAGGTTGTTCTATTGTGAGTAAAAAAAGGACCGTGACAAACAATTTTCCAATGGTGAATAAGGAATCATCATGATTTGTTTACGGTACTTCCCGAATAGCAAGGTCAAGTTGGTGGGGAAAACTTTCTAACGATCTTGTCCTATTAACTGACCATACGTCAACTGCTAGCACATGTTGGCACAACCTTATTGCAGTGAATTGTACTCACAACATTACATGATTCATTATGTTATTCATGTAATTTTTTAAAGTGTAAAATTGTGCCAAAATGTGCTAACAGTTAAAGTATGGTCTGTTAATACCGGCGCTGGCCTACATTCTCAACTGACTTACTGACTTATGGCCGTTCGCGTCTTAGTTCACAGACTGAGACGCCTTGGCTGCTTCTTTAATCTCTTGTGTGAGCCTTCTCCACCCTTCGCGGTTAAAAAACTTATTATTCATAAAGTTTTTAGCCTGCTAGTCACATGCCAGTGGACGCCCGGCCTTATACAGTGTTTCAAAACAAACATCACCATATCGGTATCGCACCACCAGCAGGGTTGGATCCAATCTATAGCTTCTGGGGTGCAGGCTCCAAGCTAGGTCAGTGTCAGTACACGACGGGCCCAGTTTGCACACAAAGAGAATGTGATCCAAGTTCTTGGTTTGGTGTCCACACATACATACATTAATTTGCCCATCAGAAGAAAGTCCCCATTCAAAACAATAAATGGTAAATGGCGTTTATATAGCGTTTATTCACGATCATGACCATGCTGTAAGCGCTTTACAGTAGCACATTTACCCCGGGTAAGCAACGGAACAACCACACGCTTCCTGTTAGGCGCGCATACAATTTTTGGACAAGGACAAACGCTGCTACAATAAATGGCGACCATCAGGACATAATATCCTTAGGCAAGATAAACACACGCCACGTGACAACCCCATGATGAACTGCGCATGCAGGGCTAGGAAACGAGTCAATAGTCAACATAGTTAGACAAATAAATCATGAGAATGACTGTTGACAGCGGGAATCGGGCCATCTTCTCTTACGGCACCCCTCACCTCCTCTCCTACGTCACCAAGCCATGTTCCGTTGCTTCAACATGCAAAGCACTTAGAGCATAGTGACGATCGTGAATAAGCGCCTGTGTAAATACCATGTACAGTACATTATTATTATTATTATTATTATTATTATTATTATTATTATTATTATTATTATTATTATTATCATTACCATTGTAACATCACACGACTCACACCACCTCCCCCCCCCCCACCACCTTCTATAACAACACGCACCGCCTTGAAGTCATAAAGACTCGTTAAATCAGCGGATTGCCCTATCTGACGTCCTATCGAAGACGGGCGTTTTAAACGTGCGCCCCACTTTAGATATTTGTTAATTCTGTTCGGAAACAGGTGTCAAGTCAAAGTCGACAATAACAGGCCTAACTGACTTTTAGTCTCAGCAATGAAAGTTACCAGCCATAAAGATAAACCGAGATAATACGGTGTGTGTGTGTGTGTGTGTGTGTGTATGTGTGTGAGTGTGTGTATGAGTGTGTGTATGTGTGAGAGAGAGTGTGTGTATGTGTGTGAGTGTGTGTATGAGTGTGTGTATGTGTGTGAGAGAGAGTGTGTGTATGTGTATGTGTGTGTGTGTGAATGTGTGTGAATGTGTGCGTGTGTTTGTGTGTGTGTGTATGTGTGTGTGTGTGTGTGTGTGTGTGTGAATCGTGAATAGAAGAAGACACGGCGACATTGATAGAAGAAGAAGAAGACACGGGCGGAGGAGAAATCACCCAAGCGTGTCCGGTATTTCAACGTGCACGACAATAAACAAGATAACGAAATCAGCACACCTGAACGAGCGGCGGCGGCGGCGGTAAGCATGCAACCTGCTCAGTGGATAGAATGATAGTCGATAGATAATGTAACTAACAGTGCCAGTGAGAGACAAGAACAGAAAATAATAATAATAATAAATAAATGGCATTTATATAGCGCATATCCACGATCATCACCATGCTCTAAGCACTTTACAGTAGCACATTTACCCGGGGTAATAGAAAGGAAAAAAAAAGACTTTCGTCGACCCGGGGGAATCGAACCGCCTCGCCGTGAACAGTAAACAAGCCCACTACCTCTGAACTAATCCGTCACCCAAGTCCAGATTATGTAGTGGCCTTGTTAATATCAAGGTCGCCTCGGTCAAGGTAAATCATAATAATATTTGTCCCCTGTTACGTCACCAGCAGACCACACTCAACTCGCTCCAGGCAGATAATAAATAAATAAATAAATACCTAATAAATCCCCTTTATTCATCATCCCAAGGGGAAATTTAAATTTGTCTCTTGGGTCTATCATTCCTTAGGTAGACAGAAATAATCCAGGTATCAGCCGCAGCGCAGCGTGCGCTACAAACTGCAAAGTGGGAACAAGGTCTTAAGAAAGAAAAAAAAAATAGTGCTTCCACCGGGATTCGAACTCAATCAACACCTCTCGAACCAAAGGCGAGTGATTTAGCCATTGCGTCACCGGCTCTCCGGATGGATGAGTGTCGATCACTAACGGTAGTAATAATATATTCAGTATTTTGTTATCATAGAGCTAGTCTACACTTTATTCTATGGTGCTCAAGAATAGAAATAGAAATAAAAATAATATTAATAAATATAATATTATTATTGTTGGGCCCGAGGCAAGAAAAAAATGTGTTTAAGAGATCAAATTCTCTGATCTAGAAACGTTGAGAGATCATTCCAAAGTGGTTCCAAGTTCAAAGGCCCACATTTCACATCGCCATGTTGATTTAAGACAAGAGGAAAA